>JBBMEF010000022.1:2310618-2325696 GCA_037832685.1 Sicyos baderoa | reverse complement strand
TCAGACATGGGTTTAATTAGTTCTGTTTTTAGACATTTTCCCAATTACTTTAGAAAAAGTAGTCATTTCCCTAGTTTGCCCTTTTTTTTTGTCATAAAAAAAGTTTATATTTATGTATTTCTCCTTTTATTTTTAAATTACAAATAAAATTGGTACGTAGATGGTAGACCACTTTTAAGCTCAAATTTAGGCCGTAGAATTGAAATAAATTAACATCAAACAAGATTATTAACTGCATCATTAACATTAATTTGTGAGGACGCTTATAATAAGATGTGGATGTTCTAAATTATAATCACACATAGAAGTGCAAGATAAAATCGACAATCCATCCAAACCAACATCGGTTTAAGCCGAAACTGATTTTTTTGGGAGGTTTTGGTTAGTTGGTTCGGTTCAGTTCGGTTAGTTGTACCTACTGATTCAGTTTTGGGTTGCAATGTTTCTAATAAAATTGAATAGTTCGTTTTCAATTTAGCCTAAAATCGAACAACCATCTACACTCTTTTCACACTTATAAAATATCTCTATAAACATCAATTAATGAGTAAACAAAAAGAGGGAAAAATTATCAAGAACTTTAGCACACTTTTTTTTTTTAAAAAAAAGGAAAGAAATAGCATAAAATTTATGGACAAAATAATTTACACATCCTCAAAAAAGTCTATATATAACTAAATGAGATCGAATCACTTTTACCAACAAGAGCAATTGCTTAGCCGTATTTATATACGAAGAGATTATGAATTCGAATTCTCATGTAATTATTGTAATTTAAAAAATAAATAAAAAGAAATGGAATTGCTCCTTAGAATCTACTCAAAGAAGAAGAAAAAAAGAAGAAGAGCGTAGCCGTTGCATTTACGCTACCCGTAAACTTAAACAAAACAATAATCACAAAATTAGAAAGGAAAATGACAGAAATAGCCTCACCGACCGTAACCCCCATTTGAAGGCAAAACTTACGTTAAGGTCAATCCTTCGTGTATTTAAGCACTCTACGACTCATTTTGTTTCCGCGTTTCCCTCCTCTTCTTCAGATCTCTCTCAATCGCTCCTTGGCGCGCTCCGTTTTCAACCGTAAGAATCACAATCTCGATCTCTGTATTTTCGCATTGTGATTTTGTTGATTGCATTGCTTTTTCTCTGATCTATCCATCGCACTCGTGTTTTCGCTTCAATTTTGTTCCGTTTTGCTGTTTCCGCTTCGATCCAGCCGTGTTTTTCATCTAGATTTGTGAAATTCTATGGAGAATTGAGAGATTTTAGCTTCTTAGTGTTTTTTGGTTTGATTTTGGTTTGTATGGCGTTTACTCGCTTAGATCTGGCTTTGAACATTGTTTTACTGTCATTTTTTGGTAGGCTAAGAATGGAAAACTGAGGATCAACTGCGAAGTATTTGCTTATTGGCTTGCATGTTTTTCCTTAGATCCGGAATGCTGATCTTATAAGTTTCTCTATGTTTTATTTGTACAAATGGATGATCAATGTCAGGCATGTCGGATCTGTAAAAAAATTGATGAAAGCTGATTTTGTATAAATGCTTTGAAGATTTCGGTATTTTGTTTCTTTCTTTTCGATGTTCGAGAATTTAGATGAGTATATAGATTTACGACTACAAGATATGATCACCTGTATCACGTTCTGGTTTTAACATGTTATACATCCAGCCTAATGTTCTTACGAATTATCTTTTACTTTCATAGTATGGAAATCATATCATGTTCCTTATCTTTCTTATTCTATCCTCCTTGCTTTAGTGCTCAAATCTGGTTTTGACACAGTTTTAGTTGGTTTTATGTAGTTAGTCAGCTCACTGTTTAATTAGTGTGATGGGGACTGTCGTTGATGCTGCTCCAATCAAGGTATTAATTAACGAAGTTTTTACTTTCAATATTAAGAAAACTATTGTTCTGATCTACATGGTTTTTTTTGTTTTTTTTTTCTTTTCTGATCTACATGGTTGAAATGAAATTATAGGATACTAATGGAAGCATCGCTGAGAAGAAGAAGTTCACAGTTATCTTTGTTTTGGGTGAGTAAAATTTTCAAAGATTTAATGAATTCATCATAGGTGATTCTGTTCTAGTTTCCTTACGAGAAGAACCGACATTAGTTTTATGCAAAGTTTTTGGGTACTAAGTGGTAGTTTGATTTTCTAATATCCAGGTGGGCCTGGTAGTGGCAAGGGTACTCAATGCTCAAATATCATTGAACACTTTGGGTACACTCATCTTAGTGCTGGTGATCTTCTCCGGGCAGAGATCAAGTCTGGTTCAGCGAATGGGTATGAAATATCCTATGCTTCCAAACTCGAATACACATTTCATTCAATCCTTATTTACTTATTCTGCATAGTTGCTAGGTTGGGAATCTGTGGCTTCTGAGTGGTCTTATTCTTAAACTGAAGGAAGTTCTGACTTTCTTGTGGATTCCTCTTTTTTCTAGATGCCAGTGAAATTTTGTACTAAAAAAAGAAGTATACTATAATATTGAGTAGTGCTTTCTAGAATTTAATTGATGGCTTTAAATTGAATCTCATCATTTAATATTTTATTTTATAACCTGGAAAATTTATTTAGGAAAGAAGGCTAGCTGTTCTGGCTCTATCTAGTACTATCTGAATTATTGTAGTATTTACACTTAAAATGAATAGTTGTCTTCTCTTACAGTTCTTGGTCTATGTTTCCCAATCAAGTTACAAAGAACTCTTATAATTTTTTTTTATTAAGAACTTTTTTACTTCACCATTTAATTTCTTTAGCATATCAAGGAATTGAAAATTTTGGATTATTTTTTAATGTAGGAGTTCAACATTTGTCCTCAAGGATTTGCATCTAAGTCAATGATACAATTATTTTCTTTCAGTATTGATTTTTCTAAATGTGAATGCTTGAAAAAAGAAAGAAAAAAAACTTGCATATATTATCTGCTTAAACTTACCAGTTGCCACTTGTTACATTTTTACAACATTAGACAATATTGCCTAAGTTCACCCGTTTCAAATTATATATTTTCTGATCCTACCATCTTTTTTCTTAGCACGATGATTCAAAACATGATTAAAGAAGGGAAGATTGTTCCTTCAGAGGTCACAATCAAGCTTCTTCAACGAGCAATGGAAGAAAGTGGTAAAGACAAATTTCTCATTGATGGATTCCCTCGCAATGAGGAAAATCGTGCTGCTTTTGAAGCTGTTGTAAGCTATTTTCCTCTTTGCTCTGAGCATGGTTCTTTTTTAAATTAATAATATCCATTCTATATAATTAGTTGTTGAGGCAGTTGTACAGTCGAAGCTAGTATTTCTATTTTGCTTGACTCAACAGTGTATTTCTCATTGATGTTTTGCAGACAGGCATTGAACCATTCGTCGTCCTGTTCTTTGATTGTCATGAGGAAGAGTTGGAGAGGCGCCTGCTGAGTAGGAATGAGGTTTGAATTCATAAATTTCTCTTGTATTTATATCTGTTAGATTGTTCTTTGAAAATTTAGGTTCACATTACAAATTTCCTTTATGGGTATGAAATCGTATGATTCAGGGAAGAGTGGATGACAACATTGAAACAATTAGGAAGCGATTTAGGGTTTTCTTGGAGTCGAGTATTCCCGTGATTGATTACTATGAATCCAAAGGAAAAGTTCGGAAGGTGCTGATTCTTTCTCTTCAAACTTGATTACTATTTGGTCCCTTTTTTATTTTAAATTCGGAATCATGTTCTGTTCTTCTTAGATTGATGCTACAAGGCCTATTGAGGAGGTTTTTGAATCAGTTAAAGCTGTTTTTATTCCAAAAAGTGAAAAGGTAAAGTTCTGTTGAAATGCTATTTATACTTCTTGCAATTTCTACGTGTTTGAATTTCTTATGTTTGGAAGCCCAACATCCTCGCATAGTTGTTTGTTTTGTAACTGGAAAATTTCAATAGATGTTTTGTAATGCATATTAGAAGAATATTGCACCCTAAGACTGTTGTGAAAATATAAATGACACAAGAATGAGAGAGAAAATATATAGATTTAACTATTTTATTTAGGAGATCGTAAAGAATACAAAAGGTTAGGTAAAAAGGATAAGAGTTTTAGTTTGAAGAGAGTTTATGTAGTGTATGACTTTTAAAACTCTGTCCCCGTTGATTTAAGGCATTTCAATATATATGGATGTAGGTCTACGTTTTTATTAAAGTTAATCGTCTTAGTCTGGCTGTTATTCATGACCACTGAATAAAAATGCATGCTCAAAAACACCTACTTAGGAATTAATTTCCTACGGATTTCCTTGGTATCCAAATGTTGTAAGGTCAGGCGGTATGTTCCGTGATATTAGTCGAGGTGCGCGAAAGTTGGCCCGGGCAGTTACGGAAAAAAAAGTACATTTTGATTTCCACACCATAGATCTAGCTATGATTTAAGGGGCAGCCATATTAATCCACACAAGTAGTTTGCTCTTTTGTACATCCTTGTCTTGTCATGCTGATGCACTATACTGATATGTTTGTGGTTTGCCTTGTTGCAGGCTGAGTGAAGATAAAAAAAATGTCACAGTAGTTTTGAGTTAATATCTGCTTTAAGGTAAGTTTTTTTTTCTTCTTTTAATAATTTTTTTAAAAAAATGAAACTTGTCTTTTTTATTTTAAAATGAGTGTGTAAGCCAACTTATATACTCGACTATTTTCACGTGACATACCGATTGAGCCTGCAACATTTAGATGTCAAGAAAATCCTATTGAGCCTACAACATTTAGATGTCATGAAAATCTGTAAGAAATTATTTTTTCTATAAGTAACCACAATGATTTGAATCTATGACCTCGTAGATCTCCTAGACCTATTTTACCACTAGGCCAGCCCCAGTAGAAGAATATATTAGGGTTCATGACTAGAATTGGTAAACAAAGCTGCATAAGCAACATTTACCCATTTTTAACACTTTTGGAGCTTTACTAAATTAGTTTGTAATTTTTTTTTTTTTTTTTTTTTTCCATTGGTAGGTGTTGATTTTGGTGGCTGCGTCAGAGTTGGATGTTTAGGTTCTATTCTATACAAGGAGTTAACCATATTCTTATTATTGTTACCGCACTTTATTACTAAGAGATATTTTATTTTGTTTTTAATTCAACTAAGAGATATGTAATAAATACTAAATATGTCTCTATATTCTTCTTATTGAGATTGTATCCATTGATTTAAATAATAAAGGCAAGTGTTGGTTCTACAACTCATCTTTTATCAGCTGTGTCTTTTCTTTTTAATGCATGGCCAGCTCTAATATTTATAATATTAAAGCTATATATATATATATATATATATATATTATTAATTATATATATATAGCCTTCGGCCATATTTTGACATCTATCTAAAACTAAAAGCAGGGTCGTTACATAACATTTGGCAGCTTCTTACACGTATATAAAGAGAAGGATTCACCAGTAGATCTTCGTAATGCATCGCAATTGAACCGGAGAAATTGATCGATGCAGCTAAGATTGTAAGAGCTTCGAACTTTGTATACCTTAAAAATAAATGGAAATTTTGAACTTTCATACTTAATTATTAAGTGCTTTTTAATGATTTTAACTTTTGGGACCTATTATATGTACAAGAACTTGGTATGAGGAAGACCAATTTGCGTGTGCATACTGAGAAAAGAATACGAGATGATAGTTTTTTTTTTCTTCTGAAACTGTACGAGATGATAGTTATTAGATGGATATCAAAGGCTGGACAATCATTGTTCCTTCAATTCTTTCATTTTTTTTTTTTGATATCCGTGATTGTCCGGGCCAGTTTGGGCGCACCTTGACCAATTATTGTGGCGTAGAGCAGAAGACGGCGACGATGGCAAGTCGGGAATGGATGAGCTTAACATTTCATCACTCCCAGTTTGGTCCAGCTTCCACCGGTATATCTCTTCATCCTCCAATTTTCTCTCTCGATCACGTGATGTGCTTTTTTGGTATAGACAATATGCTTATATAGTTACTGTTGATGAGGGATTTTAGGTGAAACAAAAATTAAGGCATGAGTATTTATCTTCGTCTTCAAAGTGGATATTTAGGTTGATTTTGGTTTGATTTTTGTCCGTTTTATGCCAAACCAACAATCGACCTCCAATAGAATTTAAAATCATTGAATTGGTTTTCATTTGATTTAGTTTTTGATTTTAGCATTATATTTATTTATGTTTTAAATAAAGAAGCAATAATTTCATTAGAAATATTTTTGATAAAATTATAGAAAAGTTTATATATTCAACTCTTCAAATAGAAACAACTCACACTAGCATAGCCCTCTAAATCTAAATTTGTAGTGAGATTTGTGGCGAGACCTCCAACCAAGTAATCGTGGGATATCAAACAGTTCAAAGACATACCTTATATATATATTAGTCTTTCCCAAGAAAGAGATAAAAATTCAAACTCTCCCACCCGTGATTGATCTCAAAGAAAAATAAAATAAAACATATTTTTTAGTTCAACGAACTAAAATCCGAACTATATGGCATCCCTTTTTTTATAGGAAGAAACTTCTTTCATTTCCCTTTTTCTCCGATTCTAAAATTAAAGCAAGGAAGTAAATGAGAGTGTAAGTAATGGAAGGATATGGGGGGTTAGGTTTTTGACCAAAACACAGTAATAAATTGTTCCATGGCATTAATAGCCATCAATGGGAAGATGATAGAGATTAAAACTACTAAAGTGACCTAAATGCATACATACTCATAAATAGGTAAACATTTAGACGATTAGATGGTGTTGGTGGGTATGGTGAGAGGCTGGAAACCATGACGAAGGGTTGCGTTCCATACTTGGTCGACGTTGGACACAGCGTAGCCACACTCGTGCTGTGTCCAACCTTCCATCGCATGCACCACCCCAGCAATACGCCATGCGCTCATCACTCTTCTCCCCAACCAATTCTGCATTTATTATTCAACTAATTACATATTAGGATGATCGAATTAAAATACACTTTTTTAATTAATAATCTTCTAAAATTAGTGTAGTTTTTTTTTTTTTTTTTGAAAATATAAAATTAGTGTAGTTAGTACCTCGCAAGAGTGCACATTGTGGATAGAAGGAGGAGCCATCATTGCAGGAGTGCAGTGGTAGAAGCAGTCTTTGCGTATAACCTTTGGAGGTAACTCTGAGAATGGAATGAAAATTGTTCCTTTTGGTGCCTTCAATTGTTCTTCCTTTGTAACTCCATCTCCCACTAACCATATCTGCATTTTTTTTTGTTAATATTATTGCTTGAAAAATAAGATATTAAAAACAAAAAATCTAATTAATTTTGGCAGTCAGTCACATTTTGAGAGTAGCCTTTTGAAAGCACTGGATTGTTCTCAAACTTGGAGTTCAATGATTTGTTGAGCTTCTTGTATTCTTCTTCATGTAACACAGCTACCTGCGCAAGGATTCACAAAAAAAATGATTTTACAAGTTTCCTATTTTTTAATTTCAAAACATACTTGGTAACTATTTTTATTTCTATATCTTATTTTTCACAAATGTTTCCAAAATTATGTAGGGTAAATATAATAAATATAATTCATGCATTATTTAATAGAGGATTTGTACTGTATAACAACTTTTTAGAACCTTTTATTAGAATTATAGCATATTTTTATCAAAAATTAGTTTATACTAAAATTCTAAATGACTAAACTTAATCAGTCGTACTTGAATGTATTCAATCAGTTTGTTAAGTGATTGAGTTTATCGATCAATTAACAGTGATTGAACTCAATCACTAAAAATTTTGTTATAAACCAATTTTTGATAAAAATGTACTATAGATACAATTTTTTACCTCATTTTTATTATACATGAAAACTCCCTATTTAATAACTATATATTTGGATTTTTAATTGGTGCTGGTTCTTTTAATTTCACCATTTCTCTATCGTGAATTTAATCTCTCTTTAATATAAAATGAATTCCAAGTCAAAACTCTAAAATAGTTATTTTATTTTTGTTTCATCGATAATTGAGGATTCTTAATAATAAGTTTATGTCGATTGAATTATTGCTATTGTTGGCCACTAAATAGAGGAAACTATAATGGTGTGAACATTACCAATCAAATTTATGTGGATTGAATTATTGCAAACCTGAACACCTCTTTGGCAGAGAGAATAAGAAAGAGCATAAGCCAGTTTTGTAAGTTTGCCTCTCAACAGAACTTCGGTAGCAGATTTGGGGATGCTATTCAGAACTACACCCACTGCTAGGCTACTCCCATCCACCACTCTCACTTTCAACTTTGGATTCCTCTCCACATAAACCTCTCCATATTTGTTCAGCTCATTTCCCTGCAATTTATTCAAATTTTGTATTACCATTAATTATATTCTACTAAAAATAATATCTGGGAATATTATTGTAAATAAATGGTTTCAGTTACCTGATTCAATAGACCTAAACTCAACACTTTACATCCCTTTTTATCTGCCTCTGCTATAGCTTCTTCAATCAAGCTGTTTATTGATTGGTTTTGCCCTTGAATGAAGTACTGCAGAGCTCAAAGCTTCATTTGTAAGAGATCACTAAACTATACATAATTTTCATATCAAGACTTTCAAAAACCTAAAATGTCCTTTCTTCCTTTTTTTTTTTTTTTTTTAGTTCAACCTAATGTTTCTATACTATTTACTCACAGCCACATTAATATAATATAAGAAGATATAATTTGAATATTGTTTTATTTTAGTTTATGAACTTTTAAATGGCCAATTTAGTCCTTGTGTTTTAAAAAAAAAAAATTTAAGTTTATATTCGAAAATGGTTTAATAATTTTAATACAAAGATAAATATGTGAACATATTTCCTAAATTTAAGGAGAAAATGCTAATAGAAACCTACCCACAAAAACCAATTTGAGCTCTTTTTTAGACTAAAATTAAACATTTAAAAATCAAAATAAAACAAACTTCAAAATATTTTTTTTTAATCCGAAATACCTATCAATAATAGTATAATAACCTTAAAAACTTCACCTTATAGAAAATTTTCATACTACTCTCCTCTATTACTTGACATGTCACATCTTTTTAAAAATTAGGTAGAATTCCTTCCAAGTATATGAGAGTTAGGCAGCCCAATTAGAATTAGTAATGAGACAGACAGCAAAAAGAATGATATGAATAATAATAAATTCACCTGAAAAGTAAACTTTGGGAGGGCCCATGTTTGCATCTTGAGCTTTTCAAATCGGTTCCTCTCAACGACGAATGTGCGGCCACAAATCCAAGTCAGCAGCATGGTAATGGGAGACAGGAACCGCAGATACCAGGTGGAAGTGTGGGGCCTGGATGCCAACTCGGCAAATCCTAGCCGTAGATGAAAGATGGACTCAGGAGTTGTGAGGTGCGTCAGATGAACCACGTCAGCAACCTCTTCCTCTCTCTTGAGGGATGCTTCGTAGAGAGAATCTGAGGACTTGTCCAGTGTGCCGTAGATGTAATCATAAAAGGGCATGAACAAGGAGTAGTTGGTGCGGAATTGCGTGTGATGCAGTGAATGAAACCTGTCATTATAAACAAGAGAAATCGCATTTGAAATTAGAATATAGAATTCAATTTTTAAGGGCAGTTTATTTGGCATATTTAGATAGAATTTAGTTTTTGAAGTTTTGTTTAAGAGTTATGTTGAGTAGTTAAAAATTAAAAATTTGTTTGGACTTATGTAGAGGAGTTAAAGTCAAAATCTTATTTGAATGTAAATTTAAAATGAATAATTATTTTTAATAGTTAAAAAAGAAATGATTAAAATAAAGGGTTAAAAATGAGTTATTTTGATTGATTTGAAAGAAATACTTAAAAATGTATGGTTAGAAATAATTGATTAAAAATAAATTGTTAGAAATGAGAATTATTTTTAAAAGTAAAAATGATGAGAAGTTAGTAAAAATTCGTTTGGATGTAGATTTTCAGGGAGGAGTTAATAAATTATAAACATAAATCCTAGTTAAATATGTCGGATTTCTGAACAATCATAAAACAAGAAAAAATATATATGAATATCAAAAAAGAAATTTTGTTTTTTTAAAAAAAAAAAAAAGCAAAAAGTAATTAAATCTAGTTAAATTATGGCTTCAATTAAATCTACAAAAAGGATAATTTCACTCAAGTAAAGATAATTATGAAACAATTAAATTTAGAATTCGCTATCTATTACTTTTATATATTTTGTTCCATGGAATTCGAAAACCACAAGGCATTTCAATTCTTCATCCACATGGTCGTATTAATTGGTAGGCAGCTTCTTTTTTCTTTTCTTTTTTTTGAATCAATTGGTAGACAGCTTTTATACGTAATATACAATCGGAACAACAGAACTATTTTAGGAACTCATTGAAGGACATGTCGGAGTCCGCTGCCTCCATTTAATGCATGCCTCCATTTAGTATTATTATCAAAAAGAAAAACAAATATTATCCTTAAATTTAATAAATGTTTATTCTATGAGGATGTTATGTTTGTATGTTTATTTTAATAAGAGAAATATTTAGGTCATGCTAGAGCATGACCTAAATATTAATGTTCACATATGTGACTTAATATAGGCTATAATCTATTTTTCTTTTTTTTTTCCTTTTTTTTTAAGTTTAAAATAAAGTAATGTGTAGTTTATATTCATGAGTATTATTATTTAGGTCATACCCGAGTATGACCTAAATATTTCTCTTTTAACAAAAAAATTTAAAAAAAAAGCTAAGAGCATAGTTTTACTGAACATTTTGTTCGACCTAATAACCATGAAATTACAGATTTGAATATTCATTAATCAATATTAATATATAAAAAAAAAAACTTTAAAGAAAAGAGGATTTTTTTTTTTCTAATATTAACTATATAAAATAAAGGGAAGATAAACACAAAATATAATATATATATATATATATATATATATATATATATATATATGCGCTATTTTTAAATAAAAAATATTTGAAAGTGGAGTTTCAAACACACATGATTTGAGTTTGTAAAACATTGTCACATACCTTCGACTTTTATTTTAGTAAATTTAAGCAGAAACATTTTGAACTGTTATTAGTTATGTGCATATTATTAAAGAATAATTTGCTCAATATAATAGAATTATAAATTTCCTCGAGGAGGAGAGAGAGAGAGAGAGACTTACGAAGGAGTGTATAGAAGGTATTTGAGAGGTGGAAAGAGAGTAAAGAGGCGATTGGGGATGATCTCAACGTTGCAGTGTCCCATGTTGTTCATGAAATCAATGTACGAAAGGTATAACACGTACACCGCTACAGATGTGGTTCCGTTAAGCAGAACTGTCAGCATCGGAATGGCGAACAGGATGAAATACGCCAAGTGCTCTGCAAATGGATGAATTACAGCTGCCACATTTCAAATCCACAACAAAATCATTACTTCATCACCAGCTGTTGGACAACACGGTTAGCCCCGTTTCATAATTATTTTGTTTTTTGTTATTTTTTGTTTTTTAAATTTAAGTATATTCTCACTTAAATTTACTATCATGTCTTCTACCCTTCTTACAATATATTCATGAAAGTAGGAGAATACTAACAACTTTTAAAAATAAAAATAAAAATAGTTTCCAAAAGTTTGTTTATGTTTTTAAAAGTTGGTTGGTATCCTCCTACTTTTTTTTTAAGGAAAGATGGATAAATTGTAGGAAGTGTAGAAGACATTAAAGTAAATTTGAGAAATAATAGACTTAAATTTGAAAAACAAAAAACAAAAATCCAAATGGTTATCAAACAGGGCTTTAGTTTTTAGTTTTTGGTTTTTAAAATTTTAGTCTATAGTAATTATTTTATCATATATTTTTTCTTACTTTGATATCTATATCTCACCTATATATGGTAGGGAAATCAGAATAATATTGTTAAAAATTTGAGTGAGAATAGATTTAAATTTCAAAAACCAAAAACAAAAGTCAAATGGTTATCGAACGAAACCTAATATATAATATTAAAGAGTATGAGATCCTCAATTATCTTTCCTTGAAGTCTTATAAATGCTAGGTCTCTTCACTATTTCTCACAAAATAGTCTCTCATTAGATTCATTATTTTTAATTGGATGAATTTAATGAACTTCAGTTTTATATTGGGTAGCATGAGTTTTATTCTTAATAACAAATTGACAAAGATTGAAGTTGTTAGAATTTCACGTCAAAAAGAATGAGACTTCATATAAGTATAAAAAATGTAGATTATTCATTATCAATTGTCTTTGAGATAAATGTTTATACTATCTCACATAGTATCAAAATTCATTAAATACTCCTACTTAGGACTCTACTTAATAATCATTTGGTTTTTGAAATTAATTTAAATTTCTTTGGTTTCATCTTTCTCTTGAAATTAGCAGATCCTAACCAAATTTCAAAAACTAAAATAATATTTTAGAAATTTCTTTGTTTAAGCATGTTGGTTTGATTTTTAAAAACACATGAAGTAGATATCAAATAAGAAAAATCATACAATGAAAAAAAATCAGTACTAAAAACAAAATCTATCAATCATATTTAGGACTCTACTTAAGCTTATTTTTTCAAAACCAAAAACCAAAAACAAAACAATTCAGGCCAAACATATATAAAACTAATTAGAAGAACAAGGCAAAGGAAGCACAAGAAAAGGAATGAAGACTTACAAGTGATTGGCTCTGTAACAATGGAGGAATGATGGTGGGAATGGTAGCGAGAATAGAGATAATGATGATGCAGAGCTCTATGAAGCCAGTAATACAGAAACTCCACTGGACCTGCGTGTAGCAGAAATGTCATAACCACTCCATCCGTTCTCCATAGAGGCAGATTCTGACCTTTCCTCGTCAAATTAACGATCAAGTAAAACAACACTCCATTCAACAAGATTTGATCGTCCCTATCCACAAATCAAAGCAACAACAAAACAAAATCAGCACAAAATGAACCGCTAATTCTTCTTTCAAATCGTTTTTGAAATGCAGCACATGAATGCCAGGAAAGGATCAATGGAAACAAATGAAATATACTGACCAATTTCTTTCTCTATCAACTTGATCGAACTCGAGGCCCTTGTCTACGATTCGAGCTTTGCCTTTCGCAGTTCGATGGCGAGAGAGAGAGATCCAGATCTGGTTATGAATCGCTCTCCACAAAAGAAGTGGAATGATCGTAAGACTGGAAGCGTCTCTCTCTGATTCATCCTTCACAACGAACTGGTAAATGCTGTACATAAATCCTGGTGCCAAAATAACGTACTGCAACAAACAAATAAACAAAAATTGAAAATGTATACAGAACGCTCGTGATTTCTCGCTGCAATGCAGATCTGAAGATTGAAGAGAAAAACCTCGAGAAATCGAAATTACTAAATGTACAATCATCATCATCGATGAGTCTAGATCATCAGGAGAAGCTCATTTCAACGGAATACTACTATCATCTATGTGACATTTTCACAAACAGATGGCAGAGATGAGATGCGAAGAAGCATAGATACATTCTGCGATAAAATCGCCATGAACGATGGCATGGAAGGTGCAAAATCTGGCGGAAAATGAAACTTCGGCAACATACATTAACGAAGCAGGAAGAGAACGAAGATCAAAACCTCGAGAAATCGAAATTACTAACAGATTAGGGCTAATCGCTAAGAGTTCATCATCATCGGTAAGTCTCGATGATCGGAAGTTCATTTCAACAGAATACACTATCATCTATGAGACATTTTCACAAACAGATGGCGGACAAGAGATGCTATGAAGCAGAGAAACATTGTGCGATGAAATCGCCATTGACGACGGCATGGAAGGTGCAGAATGTGGCGGAAAATGAAATTACGGCGATATACATAACGAAGCAAGAAAAGAAAGAAGAGAAAGCAGACATGAAAGGTACCTTGAAGCTTCCGAGAGGCGTCCATGGCCAATCGGTGAGGATTCCGGGAGTGGAAGCCATGATTGCAGAAGCTCGAGCTGCTATGGAGTCCGTTCTGTTTTTTTTTTCTTGTAAAGATTGCTAAAACGATATATCGAATTGTACCTCTCTTATAGCAACGGAGTTACGGGTACGTATCTTTTCTTTATTTCGTAATTGATCCTCTAGTGAAGTGAAAAATTATCAAAATATATTTACAAATTTGGTGAAAGTTTTAATTTAATAGTTAGATTTTTAATCTTATTATTTCAATATATAAATTTGGAATTGAGTACATTCTTATAAATTTGAAGTTTCAGTTTGTAACCTAAGATAAAATAAACATTCTTACCATTTCAACAATTAAAAAATGAAGGACTCGAATTCTAGACTTCTTAATCAGTAAATTTACATTAATATCGTTAAGTTACTATTCTTATATAGGAACGTTGATCATTCTTGTTGTACTTTTATTTCTTATTATTTTAATTTAGTTGTATGGGTTTATATATATATATATATATTAGTCTTTAAATCTGAGGTTTATCTTATATTAGGCATGTATGTTTCAATTCATGGTATTTTAATAAAATTTTCAATAATGCTCGATTTTAATCATTGAGATAACAAAATTGTTATGATGCATAATGTAATGTTTATTATAATAATTTAGTGTTCATTTTTTTTATTAATAGGTATTTATCATATATCCTTTTAGTATAAATTGAGGGAATGAGATTATAAATATCGATTACAAGGATTAAACCGTGATTGTGGAGTGGAAATGGATTAACACCAATGAATTGATTTACAACGAATGACGCTTTTGATATTCTCAATTTATAACTAATCAATATAACATCGTTTTGATTTTGGTAAAATAAGCCTCTATGGACATACCTCCTTGAACTGTATTGGACAACTCCTTTCTCATATTAGAGAATATGGAGTTCCACCTCAAAACCAATTGGCAATGAGGGGGTATTCCATATCTCTTATAAATGAGTTGTAGAATCCTCACCTTTCCAATGTGGGACAATTGCCACAGGGTGAATTATTATTAGAAATTAGAAATTAGTGGTTAATATTAGGTTAAACTTTCATTTTGGTCTCTCAACTATCATGAAAGTTCCATTTTGGTCCCTGAACTTTCAAAAGTTCAATTTTAGTCCCTCAAC
>JBBMEF010000022.1:2274983-2310518 GCA_037832685.1 Sicyos baderoa | reverse complement strand
AAATTGGACTTTTGAAAGTTCAGGGACCAAAATGGAACTTTCATGATAGTTGAGGGACCAAAATGGAAGTTTAACCTTAATATTAAAGAATTATTTTGAGTAATCAATAATTAGATAGGGTTTATAGTCCCCTTCCGATTATTCTAATCATTTATTTGCAAGTAATTTTATCTTTATATAAGGTTTATAGTCCCCTTCCGATTATTCTAATCATTGAAAATAACTTATTTTTAATTTTGTTATTTTTAAATCAATGTCTAAATAATGTTTTGACACTAACTCAATATTTTACATTACAACTTGGAAAAGGGGATGATTACAATACCAACTATTCCCGAGTTTAAATCAATAATGTTAATTGATTTACAACCAAACAATAAAATCATTGCGTCGCTAACTCGTTCGGTATTCTCAATTTGTAATTAACCCATATAACATCTCAAAATAATTTCTGGGTCGTTTTGAAAATAGTGTAACATTTTTTTTTTTAAATTCAATAGTGTAATGGTTTCGAGTTGCGTGCCGCTATTGAATTAAATTGTATCATTTTCACATTCAAACCAATCCCCACCAATTTTTTTTCTTTTAATGAAATTCATTAAAAACAAAAGCAATCCCAACAATGAAACAAAATAATAATGAAGGACTTAAGTACAAGTAGGGCAGTGTACCTAATTTCAACATTCATTCTGAGCTACATAGCTTCTTGAATGTGACTTTACAGTCAGTAGTGTGAACTGCACACACCATACTTAAAATAGTTTAAAATTAATACCGTTCTAACAATATTTGCATTCATACAATCAGTAATTTAAATGTCAACATCCAACATTTCTATTCTGTTTTTTTATAACATGCTCTTCAATCATGAGGCTGAAAATTCAGCCTTACCATTTATTTCAATCATCCTTTTATTTTGACCAAACTTATGTCAATTAATAAATTAGTTTTTTGTTATTTATAAATTAATTATTATTTGTAGAATATTATAATAGGCTAGATAGAAAGAAAAAAGAAATATTTAGATTATGTCCGGGCATGACTTAAATATTAATGTCCACATATGTGGCTCAATATGGGACACAAACTATATTTCTTTTCTTTCTGTTTTTATTTTTTAAGTTTAAAGTAAAGTAATGTGTAGTTTATATTCATGGACATTATTATTTAGGTCATGCTATATTTTTCGAAAGAAAATCATACAAATATAAGTGAGTTACAATCATTACTAGTGAGATAAAACAAACAAAAGTCATACAAATTTGTGTTCAAATTAAACAATACCATATTCATGGGTAAAATATGTTGATTATCTCAAACTAGTAGTATGAAAACCATGTCCTTGAGTTGGACCCCCTCAAAAAAATGCACCTACTTATTCAAAATAGAAAATTGTACTAAATAATTTATTTCAATGTGGTTTTTTTTATAGAAAAGTTAGAAACAATTGTTTGTTTGAATATATATTTAAAATGAGTAGTTACTTTAGGTAGTTAAAAAAAAACATTAGACAGTAATTAAAATAATTTATTAGAATTAAATAGTTAATATTATAAAGAAAATATTTTGAGCAGTTATAAATAAATATTAAAAATTAATTATTTAAAATAAAAAATTATTTTAAATAATAAAAATGTAAAATTATTTTGAATACTTACGATTTATTACTATGAACAATTGTGTATTTGGACAAACCAATTGAAAAAGTCATCGAAATTTGATATCTTTAATACCCAACACCCCATGAGAAGGCTCCCAACTAAATGGGAAATAAAAATTGATTGGACGGCTGACTGGTGAACCGGCCCGACCTGTCTTCCTCCTTTATGCCGCTCAGTCTGCACTTGCCTAAATTGGCACACGTGTCAGTTCATAATTATTCACCCTTTCTTCTTTTAACCCAACTTCTTAGCTGCCAATTTCCCCCTCTAATTAACCTGGTTTTTTTATACAAAAAAATTTACAACAGTTAAAGTAAGGGTGTGTTTGGCGCAAGAGAAATAGTAATAATTGAGAGGAAAATGAGAATGAGCTCGATAGCCAAAATACAGAAAATCATCCACAATTTTTTTTTTTCGCCTAAACATTTCTTAAATAGTTTTTTATTTGGATGGAGAGAGGAGAGAAGAAGAAGATTGAAGCAATAATTTGAAAAAGAAATTGAGAGGAATAATGGTAGAAAATTTTTGTTTATTAAAAAAAATGGAAAATAGAGGAAAGAAAAGGAAGGTCATGAGGCATATGCAATTTAGGGGTGCACAATAATCCGTTAACCTAAGAAATTCAACCCAATCCAATTTGACGGGTTGAGTTGGGTTGAATACATTAATGGGTTGGGTTGAGTTCAAAATATGAAATTTTCATGGGTTAGGTTGGGTCAGGGTTGACCTAAAGTCGACCCGACCAACCCAAATTTATCAATTGGTTTAAAAAATATATATATTTACCAATATAATAATTATTATGTTATTTAATTATTTATATTATATGTATATGTATATTTATTTTATTATTATTGTCAGACTTTTTATTTTTTAGGGTTTAGGTAGACTTGAATTTTGCATTTGCAATAACAATACACTTATGTTAATGTTTGTCCTAAGTTTATATGAATCAAAAAAATGGCGTTAGTTGCAAATTTATGAACCCGATAATCCAACTCAACCCAACCTAAATATAAAGGATTGGATTGGGTTGTGTCTTTAATTGATTTGAGATGAGTTAGAGAATTGACCAACCCACATTTTTAGGTTGAATTGAAAATCACTCAAACTCAACCCAACCCAACACATGTTCAACCCTAATGCAATTGGCATTAAATAGGGCTGGTTTTGAAAGCTTTTGTTGGTGACTTAATTGGCATGGGCGGTCAGCGGTCAGCCCAAACCACCATGTTCATAAATGCTCACAACTTCAAATTTTCAAATTCATCATGTTCATTTCAATCCCAACCTATTTTCCAAATTTAATCATTTTTTGCTTTCAATTTAACTTTTTTCCAAAACTAAATATGGAAAGATATGCCTATGATATTTATTTGGTAGATGGTGTTATATCAAATTTCAATGATCGCATTCGATATTTCGAGCTAAAATAGGTAAATATTTATTGAATCTTTATTTTAGAGTGGGGTGGTTGTAAATTTTTTACTTTTTACCATAAAAAGACGACCTAAAAGATGTAGTATTTTATGGAAAAGTATAAATATTTTTTGAATTATTGATAATAACTCATTGCCATGGTTGTGCATGGATTAATAAATTTGTGAATTTGAATCTTACTTCAATAATTTCCTTTGTTGGTTCAATAGCATGGGATGGAGATTCAAATACACACAATTTTTATTATAGATATACATTTATATCGACTTACCTATTATTTTCGTAACTAAAAAAAATGAATTCATAATTAGTTAAGTGTAGCTTTTAGCTTAATTAATTGTGATTTTTGGTGGTGAGATCAAAACTACTTTCGAATTTGAAAAAAAAAATGTTTATTAAGATAACATTTAACATAAAAATGCTATAATTTTTAAGAAGCAACTTGAATAAATTTGTTTATTAAAAAACATGACATAAATATGTAGGCCTGGAATAGGAATGAATTATCAAAACTCATCTTTTGTGAATGAATTATGATTTTTAGTTTGTCACAATTTTTATGATTAGTTTACTTTTATTTTAGTATTTTGCTAATGGTCTTAGTCTATATATTAACATTTTATCATTTTTGAATGATAGTGAAATTTTAATTTTTTAAAAAGTAATAGTGAAGTTTCAATCTTACTACAAACATTTTGTTATCGTATTGGTCCACAGTTTATTTATAGAAAATTAAGAAATATATAAGTATGCAATTGCTTTATAAATCAAGCACGATAATTCCTAAATAAAGCACTAATAAATATGTAATTGAATATTTTTTAAAGGAAAAGGTTATATTTATTTGGTGGATAAAATCATAAATGAACTAAAAAAGGAAATGATTAATTTAATTTTGCAGCCTATCAAGTAGGTCATGCAATCCCAACTGCCTTGACTGTATTGACCTCATTGTGTAGGATCGTATCCAAATGACGTTTTAGAGGATTTTTTTAATTTTTTTTTTTAAATTTTCTCTATTACACCTCAAATTAAAGACTTCTTAACTATTAAGGGTGTGTTTGGTACATGGGTAAATGTTAAGTTAAGAGGGGTTAAATTAAGTTGTGTGTTAAGTTAAACTGAGATGTTAAGTTAAGTTGTGTTTGATTGACAAACTTTTGTAAGCTGAATTAAGTTAAATTGATTCTTGTTTGATGAGCAGGTTAAATTAACCTGAGTGTTAAGTTAAACTGTGTTTGATATAAATGTTAAATTAAGTTGAGTTTTTTTATTTTTTTTTTTGTTAAGTTGAGTTTTTTAAATTTATATTTGTCATTTTTTATACGTGTCATGTCATATTTGTATATGTTGATTTTTCTTATTTATAATTATTCTTCTTCCATTAATATCCATTATATTATCATTCTCTCACAACTATTTTTAATTATGTATATATATAATTTTTAATTTTATTTTATTTTTTTAGATTACAATAATTGGGGTGAAAATTTTGAATCCATGAATCTTGAGCTTGTACTAATGCCAAAAAGTCAAATAAACATTTCCTTTTTTCCAACTAGCATAATTTAACTGGTATATTAATATGTAACAATCACGAGATCGGTAGTTCTGATGCTCCCAATCCACAATTATACTAAATAGTAAACATTAAAGGAAAACCTCACACAAACATAGTACATGAATCTAGAAACAACATGGAATCCTAGGTAGTACTATTTGGTATCTTCAAAGGCTGAAAACCATGTCGAAGGCATGCCCGCCAGACCTTCTCGACGTCTAGCATTGCGTCCCCGCACTCGTGCTCCGTCCACCCTTCCATCGCATGCACCATACCCGCAACACGACATGCACTCATCACTCGTCTCGGCAGCCAATTCTGCAAATAGTTAAACCTATCGAGTAAGTTCACGTCACAAGAAATTGTACAATTTTATCGACAATAGCACCGTGTCGGTTACGAGTTTACGATGTTTGTTCTAAGTATGCATACCTCGCAAGAGTGCACATTTTGAATTGAAGGAGGAGCCTTCAATGCAGGGGTGTAGTGATAGAAACAGTCTTTGCGTACAGTTTTTGGAGGGAACTGAGAGAAGGGAATGAAAGTTGTTCCTTTTGGAGCCTTTAATTGTTCTTCATCTCTGACTCCATCTCCCACCAACCATATCTGCATTATTTTTATTAATCATATAATTATTATCTTCACATGTAAGCACAATTTGTACTTTTCTAAATTAAAAAGAAAGAAAAAAAAAGCAAAACTATTAATTTGATGGGTAGAATCAATATCAAACTAACATATAAGTTGAAAAAATACAAAAGCTCCTCTTTTTTTTAAATCTACCCAACAAAAATCGAACAAAAGCCAATCCAAACCGACAAATCTATTTAAATAGACCAATCAACTACTTTTTTGTTTTTAAACTCAAACAAACATAATTTGTCAGCAAGAATATTATTTTGACCCATTCGATGGTAAAATCACTTATTATTTCTTGAATTCGAGTTTTCACACAGAGACAAGTGCATGTTCCTTTGTATATAGAACCCACGGGTGGTTCAATTGGTCGAAGCGGGTCGAAGGAGTGCATAAGGTGATGAGTTCAAATTTCATGATGGTCATCTACCTAGCTAGGAATTAATTTTCGGGTTTCCTTGGCATTCAAATGTTGTAGGGTCAAGCCATATGTCCCGTGACATTAGTCGATGTGCCAAAAGCTGGTCGGACAGTCACGAATATTAAAAAAGAAATATATATATTAAATCAAATAATTATTTATAGGTAGGCGGTATTTATTAGTCTTGATAGTAAACCCATGATTTACTATTATCATATTGTTTCCTGAAAAAAAAAAATAAAGGTTAATGAAATAAATAAATAAATTTAAAAGTTGGAAATAGTTACATTTTGGGAAGAGCCAGTTGAAAGGAGTAGAGTGGATTGAAGGTTGTTGTTGAGAGTGTTGGAAATTTTGTTGAGCTTTTTGTAGTGTTCTTCATTCAACACAGCAATTTGAATGCCTCTTTTGGAAAGGGAATGGTAAAGGGCAAGGGCCAACTTTGTAATTTTTCCTGTGAGAAGGACTTGGGTTGCAAATTTTGGGATACTATTCAGCACCACAGCCACAGCCAAGCTACTCCCATCCACCACCCTCACTTTTAGTTTAGGGTTTCTTTGCAAATAAAATGCTCCATGTTTGTTCAGCTCTTCTCCCTGCAACTTTCAATTCTTTTTGTCACATTAATAATTTTTTTTTTTTTTTTTTTTTTTTTTTTTTTTTTTTTTTTTTTTTTTTTTTTTTTTTTTTTTTTAATTTTGTGACTGAGATTTGAGAGGATGGTTCTTGCCTGATTCAAGAGTCCTAAAGTGAAAACTTTACAACCCTTTTGATCTGCCTTGATTATGGCTTCTTCAATCAAGTAGTTTATTGGTTGCCATTCAAGCATGAACTGCACAGACACATATTAAAAACTTAATTATGCCATTATTCATAAATCAATATTAATTATAACATAACCAAATATATCTGGCCTATGTGGCCAGCTTTTGGGAATTATTTTAGGATCTGTTTACTACAAAGTTGTGAAAACACACTTGTTTTTGTTTTACTTTAAAAAGAAAAAAAAAAAAAAAAAACCACATTTGAGGATTTAAACTCAGAATCTTTCAATTACTATATCATAAGCTTTAGTTGGCTTTATTTTACTAACCATACATTGGAACAAATTATAAATAAATGTTTTTGTTTCAAAAGAAAATAAGTTTAAGAAAAGTCCCTAATTCTATGAATATTTAACTGGTTTAAATGGTAAATCTTTTTAGAAATTTTTGTGTTATTTTAAATTAACTGTATTAAATTTAAAATACAATACATAATTTGAATCAAACTATATTTTAAATGGCATTGAAAGATTGGTTACATTAACAATATATTTATATATATATATAAAAAATTTGATTTCCAATAAAACAAAAGGAGTGAGAAAAACAAACAAACTTATTTTTATAATAACAAGATTCTTTTTTGGTAAATAATAAAACATTACTTTTAAAGGAGTATATTTTTTAAAAAAGTGTTATTAATTATTATTATTATTATTATTTTTTAATGTTTATCAGGATTTTTGCCACCTGAAAATTATACTTGGGGATGGCCCACGTTTGCATCTTGAGCTCATCAATCTGGTTAGTCTCAACGACAAATAGGCCATATATCCACGTCAGCAGCATGGACCCCAGGGTGACGGGGGACAGCAACCACAGATACCACGTGGAGGTGTGGGGCCTGGAGGCCAGCGCGGCAAATCCTAACCGTAGATGGTAGATGGATTCGGGAGTAGTGAGATGCGTCAGATGGACCACGTCAGCAACCTCTTCTTTTCTAATGAGAGATTCTTTGTAGAGACAATCCGAAGATTTGTCGAGTGTGGCGTAGATGTAATCGTAAAAAGGCATAAACAGGGAGTAGTTGGTTCGGAATTGCGTGTGATGCAACGCATGAAACCTGCCCATTACAAAACCATAATTTTTATTTCTAATTTCAAACAATATCCTCTACATATTCATATTTTATTAAAATTTACCCACTTATGACCCACTTTAAATATCATTTTAATCCGTAAATAAGAACCGAACTATAAAATTACATTTTCGAATTTTTTTTCTCCAAACATTTTTGTATCAAAAAATATATATCATTTTAATCCTTTGTTAATTTCTATAAAAAAATTATGAATTTTAAAAATTCATTTTTGAACCAATTTTGATTAATATTAATTTCAAACTCAGTAATCGAACGTTTTTAAATTCATGACTAAAAGGAAATAGAGTTTAAAACCAGGATTCAAAATAGTATTTTAATCCATAAGTTTTTACTCTTTTAATTTTTTTTTTATCCTCACTTTCACACAATATTTAATAGATCTATTCGATGCTTATGTCTTTAAATCGTTGCCTTTTGTTTTACGTCTTTAAAACTCCAAAAAAAAAAAAAAAGGTTAAATATGTCATCAAACTGTTGATTTTGTTTTCAATAAGTTTTTACAAGAAAAATCTCTTAAATTGAGAATTTACTCAGCCCAAAGGAGGAGTTCAAAAATGTTTGGAGCATAAATTGCATATTAGACAACTTTTAAAGTTGAATGATCTTTTAAACTATATGAATTTATTACATTTTTAAATCTTCAAAGACAACTTACTAGACACAAATACCAATTTTATAATTTAAACACAAATTTTTATCTAAAGAAATACAAATCTTCCGATGAATAAGGAGATTCTTCTTACATGTGAAAAAGTCACGTGGTTATTTTAAAATTTAACCAGATTATTTATTTTATTTTTTTGTAAAAAAGTACAAATCTTCTGATGAATATAAGGAGATTCTTTTTGCATGTGAAGAGGCAAGTAAGGATGATAACACGACGACGAGGGCGCACATTATACAAATTATTTTCTCTGATTTGAAGAATCAAAATTTGAGTATTCACTTTTTAACTGTCTTCACAATAACATTCTATTTAAATTTAATAATAGTATTTAAATTAAATTTTTAAAAACTGAAAAGTAGTATAAAAGCATTTTTCAAAAACATTTTTTTTTTTTTTAATTTGTGAGTGTTAAAAGAGCGTACCTATCAATATTTTGGTGAAACAACTCTCAAAATAAAATCATAAAAATTATAGTCATCATAAATTGAATTTATAACCTCTTAAATTAAATACTTGTTTTTGTTTCTAAAAAATTGACAATAAATAAATTAAAGATTCCTTAGAGAAATGAAAATCAATATAATAAAAATTGAAGAGAAAACAAGTTTACTAAAAAAAAAAGTACCACATACACAAACAAATGAGACTTTTCTTTTGGATCAAACTCAGAACCACAAATCATACTCAAAGGATATTATTGTTTTCAAATAAGATGAAAGTCAAATACCAAAATTGATTCATAACTAATCAACCAAGTCTATACGTCATTAACCCCTTTCATAAATTATTAATATTTATAGTTTTAGGGACATCTAGTATAACATTAATAACCAAAAGATTATAGGTTCGAATATATAAATAAAAATGCTTTGTTTTTTTTTTGTGCTCTAAACCTTGTGTTCCTTAAATTCAATATTAAGATTAATGAGATAAAGAGAGAGCTTACGATGGAGTATACATAAGGAACTTGAGAGGAGGAAAGAGTGTGAAGAGGCAATTAGGGATGAACTCAAAGTTGCAATGTCCCATGTTATTCATAAAGTCAATGTATGTAATGTAAGCAAAGTACGAAGCCACTGACACTGTTCCACTGAACAGTGTCGTCAACAAAGGTATTGCAAACAGAACGAAATATGCAAATTCCTCTGCAAATGGATGAATCACAGCTGCCATTTCCAAACCAATTTCTGTTAGTAAATATTATCTTATTGTAGAGATTTAATCGCAACTAAAACCATTTTTGTTTTGCTAGTAATATGGGATATTCGAATTGATGACCTCTTAATTACTAGGTGTACACTAATGCCGTTGAACAATTGCGCAGAACCAAACTTCTTACATTTAAAAGTAAATGAATAGCAAATAAACAAATTTCAAAGTAGAATAAAATTCAAGCATTTGAAAGTGGAAAACTATAACAAAACTCAAAGTCCAAATTTAAAATTAAATATGTTATTTTAAGCAAATTTAGGCCACACTTTTTCTTTAATTTTAATTTTCTATTTTTTGAGTTAAAATATAATAAAAACATGGCTCAAATTATATATAGGCTTCAATATTTAAGTCATTAACTAAATATTTTTCTATTTGAAGCCAAAAAAATGAGTAATACTTGAGTCATTATCGGTAAGGATCCAAGCCCTACTTATCTTAACATATTTATGGCTTTTTAAAAAAAAGAAAATTTGAAAATAAAATATGACCATAAATGTCACCTAAGAGGTAAGAGGGCTTAAATTCTTATCCGTAAGGACTCGAGTATTACTCCAATAAAAGTATTATGAAAGGAGAGCTTAGAAGGTGAGAATAACTTACAAGTAATAGGTTCTGTAACAATGGAAGAATGGTGGTGGGAATGGTAGCGAGAATAGAGATAATGATGATGCAGAGCTCTATGAAGCCAGTAATACAGAAACTCCACTGGACCTGCGTGTAGCAGAAATGTAATAATCACTCCATCTGTCCTCCATAGAGGAAGATTTGAAGCTTGCGCAAAAACATTGGTCGCAATGTAAACTAACACTGCAGTCAACAATATTTGATCGTCCCTGTCCAGTACAAAACATTATTCAGAAGATGCTATCAAACTACACATAATGAGAACAATTTGATATTAGATAGTGTGGATATTTATCTGAAAATAAATTGGTAATGACAGGAATAGTCCACTATCCACCTATATTATAAATGTCATTAGATTCTCTACTTTTTCGATGTGGGATCCTAACATGTTCTTGTATTTCATTTTTATTGGAGAAGAATTTAGGTGAACTCCAATAGCACCACCATCATAATGTCACATTGACATCTCTCTTTTTTTACTTTATATTTATTATAAAAAAAAAAAAAAAAAAGAAGATTTGTGGCTCCACATGAATGACATCATGGTGAGAGTGCTACTCGGGGTGCGCCCAAATTCTTCTCTTTTTATTGGACTGAATACTCATTAGTTATGATATCATATTAAATAGATTGGTAAAATGAGTAGTCGTCCACCTACTTTATAAACAGGAAAGATGTCCTCATTTTATCAATGTAGATTCTCAACCATGTGTAGAACATTTGATTATAAAAAATACTGACCAATTTCTTTCTCTGTCGACTTGATCGAACTCGAGGCCCTTGTCGACAATACGAGCACTGCCTTTCGCAGTTCGATAGCGAGACATAGAGATCCATATCTGGTTATGAATCATCCTCCACAAAAGAAATGGAAATATCAAAAGGAATGAAATGTCCCTCTCCGTTTCATCCTTCATCATGTAGTGGTAAATGCTGTGAATCACTCCAGGCGCCAAAATCAAATACTGCAAACAAAAATTCCTCGATTACTCTATAGTGATTTCAACATACACAGTCGGAATGCTCGTAGTTTTTCATTTTAATTTACAAAAAATCAAAACACAAGAGGCGAATATGTGATTTATTAATGTTTGATCATCGAAAGTTCATTTCGAAAAATGCATCATGAACATAAAACTAGATCAGAAGTTCAGTTTGGCGGAATGTTTTAAGCAACATTTTCACAAACAGTTGGCGGACAAGAAATGCGATGAAACAGAGACACTTAGCAGAAAATCACCATGAACGATGGAATGGAACTTGGTAGAACGTTCAGTTTGGCGCTGAATGTTCTAAGTGACATTTTCACAAACAGTTTTCGAACAAGAAATGCTATGAAACAGAGATATTCTGCGATAAATCACCATGAATAATAGAATAGAACTTGATAGAACGTTCAGTTTGGCGAAATGTTCCAAGTTCTAAGCGACATTTTCACAAACAGATTGCGGACAAGAAATGCGATGAAACAGAGACATTTTACGATAAATCACCATGAACGATGCAGTGGAACTTGAAAGAACCGACGCAGAAAGATATAGAAGAGAAACGTGGAAGATACCTTGAAGCTTCCAAGAGGCGTCCATGGCCAATCGGTGAAAATCCCGGGAGTGGTAGCCATTGTTGCAAAAGCTGAAGCTCGCAAAGCTAGGTTTCCAGTTCTGGTTTTGATCTTCCCCAGAGCCCTCTTTTTATAGCAGCAGATCGGTGTGGTCCTGTATCTTTAATTTCTACTATTTATTAACCGGCTTTTTTTCCTTCCTCTTCTTTTCATTAAAAATAATAATAATAATAAAAACAAAGAAAAGAAAAAAAAGAAAAAGGCAATCAATACGGCTTATCTACTATCTCAAATTTTTTACAGACTATTAAATACCATTTTTTTCTTTGAAGGCCTATTAAATACGGCTTATTTACTTTTTTATTTTATCTAGCAATAGCAACTTTTGTATTTTTTTTTTTTTTTTTTTTTTTTTTTTTTTGCACGAATAGACCAAATTGATAAAATATATACAATACTAAATAAATTTTAAAAAATTTAGCCACCATAATCAAATATACGGTATAAAGTAATATTGTTTATACTGAATAACTAATATATAATACAATAATGAATATTATTTATATTATATATTTGATTATAGATTCAAATTTTTTTAATTTTTTCTAAATCTGCAATTATTTTGTAAAATTAAACTATTCGGTACGATTTCTCTTTTTTTTATAAAATATTACGTGCACAACCTATTAAATACCATCTACTTTTTAGTTTGACTAGCAATAGCAACTTTTGTGTTTTTATTTTTATAAAATATTACGTGCACAACCTTTTAAATACCATTTACTTATTTATTTTGACTAGCAATAGCAACTTTTGTGTTTTTTGTTATAAAATATTACGTGCACAACATATTTAGATTTTTTTCTTTTTAATTTTACAATTTTGACATTTTTCACATTCCTCTAGATTTCAGCTCAAAATTCATTGAATGTTATAGCTGGAAAATTATTAAATATTATTTGCATAAAATCGATTGAAATGAGAACATTTTAGTCAATTTATAGGAACAGATTATTTTTCTACTACATAGGTAAGTATTTCTTTTTTTTAAATATTATTTATAGTTTTTTTGTGTGTTAAATTATAATGAATGACTTGTTTTAACAAAATAATTATAAAGTAATTAAATTTAAAAATATTTATATTTATAATCATTTTATATTATCTGTATAATATTTTATATTATTAATATAGAATTTTATATTATTAATACATTATTATGTATTATTACAATATTATATATTAGTACCATTCTTTATATTTATGACTATGATTGCTATTTTTTTTTAAAGAGATCATATTTGTTATTATCTTCTAAATTCGATAACTTTTGTAAGTTTCTCTATAAAATTTTCTTGAAATAACTTTTTGGTCAATAATGTTGAGCAAATAAAGTTGTCCCACATCGCTAAGATTAGAGAAAGTTCTTGTGTATTTAAGAATGGGGCAACACCTCCATTGATATGAGGCCTTTTGGGAGATGTCAAAAAACAAAGTCATGAGGGGTGATTCCCAAAGTGGACAATATTATATCAATGTGGAGATTTGTGGTTGTCTGTTGTCCCTAACAAATAAGCTATCATGTTTCTTTTATCTTAATTCATTAAGTTTTAATCATATACTTTCAAATAACAAAATTTTAGTCAAATCAAATATAAAATTTAAAAGTCACTTAACTAAGCCCTCAAGTTAAACATAGCTAAAATAAAATAATAATTATTAAATTTTTTCTTTTCCCAAATTTATATCATCTCTCCCCCATTTTCTGTTCCATCTTCTTTGTTAGTCTCTACATTTAGAAAAGAAAATTGAACTCATGTTTACCTTCATCCTCATTGTTCACTCCTCATTTTGAATGGTTTAGTTGCAAAATTAATCGATATAATATATATATATATTAAAAATTAAAAGGTGATATGAGTTCAATCTATGATAATTATTAATTATCTAAAATTTAACTTTTTTGACATCTAAATATCAAGTGTCAGGCATATGTTCCTCTAAATATACATTTTATCATAATTTTCTTTTAATATAGACGTTGGTCCCTCATAAGAAAAAAGTCAATAACATATGGATTAAATTTAACTTTTTAAGATAAAAGGTAAAATTGTATTTTTATCTTTTAAATTTAACAATAATGGTATTTTTACTATTTATATATTTCATGCAAAGTGGATAATTTTATTGTTGAACCTGAGACATTCGTTCACACATAAAACTTTGTCCAAGCTATTTATTATTAATTATTAAAACCAACAATATTTTAGGTACAGATTTGAACCATATAGCTATGATAGAAAGTACGTTACCAATTTAAGTTTGTACCATAAAAAGGTTCTGTTGAACTTTAATTCATGGACTATGCAAACCAATTTAAGCAACAATTAAATGATACTGAAATATGTAATCATGAGATGTTTGGGGAGGGGAATGAGAATAATTACGAGAAAATAAAAATTAGATGCCAAATAAGAAAAATAATGATTATTTGTGTTTGAAGTATTAGAATAATTATATGAAAATTGGTTATTTGTGTTTAAAAGAAGATAATTTAAGGAAAAAATAAAATAATGAGTATGATATGAATAA
Organism: Sicyos baderoa; assembly: GCA_037832685.1. NCBI lineage: Eukaryota > Viridiplantae > Streptophyta > Magnoliopsida > Cucurbitales > Cucurbitaceae > Sicyos > Sicyos baderoa. The sequence continues at coordinate 2,296,211 of JBBMEF010000022.1, read as the reverse complement.
AAATAGTTATGAGAAAACAAAAAGTTGTTATGAAAAAAAATAAAAAGTAGTGAGAATGATAGTAAAAATATGAGTTTAGAAAATATGAGAATGGAGAGAAAGAATAACAAGGATGATTCTTGAAAACATCGGGACTCATTTCTTCATTATCACGTTTTCTAAAAATCTTTTTTTTTTTTCATTTTCACTCTAACTACTTTTTCTTTTCTCAAACATTTTTTTATACATTATATCACTATTTTTCATTTTCATTATATTCATTATTTTATTTCTCTTATAATCACTACTTTCTTTTAACCACAAATAATTATTCTTTCCATGATTATTATTTTTACCCAAAAATAAATAATCATTTTGCACTATAGAATAAACAGTAGTCTGCCATTTTGGTTATTTATTATTGTTTTTTTTTTTTTTTTTTTTTTGAAAAACACAAGATTACCGTTGATCATAACTAGTAGGCCCAGATTACTATTTTCGTCTTTAGCTTTTATTATTGGTTAAACCCATTTTGGTCTCCCTCTTTTATGTTACTTCCATTCTGGTTAGTAACTTTTAAAATTTTAAGATTTGTTCCATTTCCATTCTTTAACATTAAATGATATCGGTTAAACCCATTTTAGTCTCCCTCTTTTATATATATATATACTTTTTTATATTAGTGATATCAACCGTAAAGACCTATCAAAGTACTTGGGATGGAAATATACTTTATGCCGTGACATTAGTCGAAGTGCACGCAAACAAACTCGAACAGTCACGAATATCAAGAAAAAAAAAATCCATAACACAGAGAAACATGCCCCCAAAATTAAACCCAATGATTATCATATTTTTATCAACTAGTTCTTCATCTATCAACTAAAGAAAGAAACACATTCGACATACAAATAAAATAATCGTTCAGCAAACTATAAAAAAAGAAAAAACTCAAATGGACACATAAAGAATGCTTAGAGCATAAACAAGATGAATGATAAATGAATAATGTAAATATTTGGCTTCATTTTTATTTTTATTTAATTTAAGGAGATTATTTATCCGGAGAACCTAAATCATAAAATAGAAAGATTCTAACTCCTTAAATAAATCTAATAGTCTCCTCCAAATTCTGGAGTGAGTCGAGCCCCAACCGAAAAAAACAGCAATAACGAGAGAAATATGTCTATAAAAAATGAGAAGAACCATCATGAAGTAGTTCAATTGGTTAAAGAGCGTCGGGGTGCATAAGGTGATGAAATTCAAACCTCATGATGACCACCTATCTAAAAATTAATTTCAAATTAATACCTACATATTTTTTTGACATCTAAATGTCATAGGGCCAGGTAGTATGTCTCATGACATTAATCGAAGGGCTCAAAAACTGGCTCAGACAGTCAAAAAGACCAAAAAAAAAAAAAAAAAAAAAAAAAAAAAAAAAACAAGAAAAAAACAACAATAACGAACAAGAAAAGTTAAAAGAAATGCCAATTGAATGTGCTATGAGAATATGGTGTCATGATGTCCAATCGACAGTTAAATATAATAAAAAAAACAGATACGGCCGAAAATGCAACAAATTGCTCTAATATCATAAGAAATCAATAATTATAAAAATATTTGGCTTCATTCGTATCTCCTCGGTAAGAATTAGTTATAGGAAAAAACCTAATAAATATAATAATTACTCAGATAAATCTAATAAATATAATAACAAAGTCCAACATCTACTCACGAACAACAAAACCGATAGAAATGACAATCAAGTAGTAAGAAAAACGAACTTAAAGTCTTTGTCAAAAAAAAAAAAAAAACATGTTTTCTTGTAAAATATTATTGTTGTTAAATGACAATGAAGTAGTATCTGACCAAATCGGTGGTTCTTGTTAGGATCTCACAAATATCTCACATTGAAAAGTGAGAGAGTCTAACATCAATATAAGAGAGATATGTGTTACTCCCCTCATTACCAATCGGTTTTGAAGTGGAACCCATATTCTTTCACATGGTATCAAATCTCATAAAGTCCAAACGGGTATTCGGTCCAATAAAATGAAATTGAGATCCGATTCAAGATTGGTGAGCCCAAAAGAGACACCATCGTGATGGGGCATGTTAGGATGAGTCAAACATCAATATAAGAGATATGAGTTACTCCCCTCATTATCAATTAGTTTTTAGGTGGAACCCCATATTCTAACAATTCTTTGTTTTATTTGTTTATAAAATATTATTGTTGTTAAATTTTTTATAAAATTTGTGAAAAAACATGTTTCACGAGCCACGAGGTACGCGTACGTGGACGATCCCACCGACTAACTATAAGACTACAATAATTAAAAGTACCAAATTCAAAGTTTTAAAAAATCAAATAATACTAGTTAAAAGAAAAATAATAATAATCATATAATACTTTTTTTTTTTTTTTATGTCCGTGATTGTCCGGGCAAGCTTGCGTGCACAAGCACACCTCGACTAATATCACGGGACATATCGTATGACCCTACAATATTTGGATGCTAAGGAAACATGTATGTATTATTTTGAAATTAATTCTTAGGAAGGTAGTACCATGTGATTTGAACTCATGACTTTATACACTCCAAGACTCTCCATGACTAATTAGGCTACCCATGATGGTAATAATAATAAAAAAAATCATAGAATACACTTTACAATATGTAGATAGTGACTAAACTCATTTAACATATTATATAATATACTTTGGATTCAACTCATTTAATTATTAATATTGAATTGTTTTTTTTATTTAGAGTCGAAAGTATTTAAACATTGTTATGTCAAATGTCAAGGTGTATATGCCAAAAAGTAGCATAATACTACTAGTATTTTGTTCGACTTAGTAATCATGAAGTTACAAGTTTAAATCTCTCTTCTTCCAATATTCTTGTATAAAAAAACAATAAAATATGTTAATGAAGTTTCTTTAATTTCAAAAAAGGAAAAAAACAGCTAAAAGTTATTAGAGATTATTGTATTATAAATTAAAAGAAAATTGTATTGGATAGTCCAATTTTACAAAATAATTACAGATTTAGGCAAATTTGAAAAAAAATTGCATTCATAATCAAATATACTGTATAAATAATACTCATCAGTATTAGTTATTCAGTATAAAAAATATTACTTTATACCGTATGTTTGACTGCTAAATTTTTTAAAATTTGTCTAGGTTTATAAATATTTTATCAATTTGGTCTATTCTTGCAAAAATTGAAATTTATTGTTATAACTTCAAGAACAGTATTTCCTTGAAAATAAAATTTGAATTCTCAAAAAAGAAAAAGAAAAGAAAAATAAGACCACGAGTATCGTGGGTTATAACTTAAAAAACAATATTTAGTTAAAAATATAAAATTTGTCCACGAGTATCGTGGTACACGCGGGCAGTCCCACGGCCAACTAATTTAGGCTAGAGCCATTATGAATATTATTGCCTTATACCTGTTTCTTTCTTGAAAAAACGCATTTTTATTAATATTAATTTGACAGTTTCAAAGTTGGATGTATAATTTATATTTATTCTTTATATTGTAAAAGTAAATAATTTTAGTTTTTACATTTTAAAAAGTTTAAGTCATTGATATTTTAATATTGTCTAATTTTAGTCTCTAAAATTAAAAATTTATTATTAACATGAAGTAATATTGATTTTGAAAATGACGGGAGTAATTTGAATTTTAATATAGAAGTTTAAATAAACCACTGCCTTATTCTACCCAAATTATACTATTATTAATGATAATGTAATGATAAACAACGATTATGAATTTGAAGTAATATGTGGATCAGCCGTAATTTATATTTTTATCCTAGAGTTTGGTATGACATTCAAAGATTTGGATATCTAAGTTATTTAAAAAATTGAAACTAAAAAGAAATATAACAATGTTGAAAAAAAAAAAAAAAAAAAAAAAAAAGAATTCTAACAAACCAAAACAATGTTAAGCTTTCCTTCATTTTAAAAAAACAATTTAATAAGTTCCTATTTGTAATTTTGATTTTCTAAATAAAAAACAAACATATTTGATAAAATGGTTAGATGAAAATTACAAATATCGATTCCAGAAATCGAACCTGAACAAGGAGTGAAAATAGATTAACATTAAACAAATAACCAATTCTGCCTCGATATAAAATGATTACTAATTTAAAGGTTAATAATATGTTCAGTTTTATTAATTTTCCTAACGAAAGAAACATATAAAGAGAAATATGAATAATACCTATATTTATAATTATATTTTGGTAATTGGTAGTACAATTTAAAGAAGAAAAAAAAACATTTTATCGAGCCGGACTTATGCTTGGGCCGGTGATATTTTGGATTGGATTGGGCCATTGGCCCATTGGCCCAGCAGTTAAGCAAGCCCTAATAGAAAAATAAAAATATACTGGAAAAAGAAAACGAGAAATATACTAAAATAAAAATCATGTTTTGGCGGGAATGAGTAGAGCGCGAAAAGGAATTTATCGCCATTGTTCTTCTCGGAAAATCTTCAGCCGATTCTGCATCAGTTTCCGAAGGATTTTTTTTTCATTTTCGCTTGTTCTTCAGTCTCGAAGTATTGTTTCTGTAATTTTAGGTTTGTCTCTGATTCTGGAACTGTTCTTTTAGTTTCTTCCGTTTTTGCGAAGATGGTGGATGAAATGACAAAGGAATCGCACTGGAAACACTGATTTCAAGCTTTAAGAGGTATTAATTATGGTAATCGAACTGGATATGTTGCTTCTGGTAGCGTTAATTTGATAGATTTGTGTTATAAACTTGTTCTAGGGTTTCGTTTTATATTCGATGATTTTTTTTTTTTTTTTTTTTTTTTTTTTAATGCTATATTTCCATTCATTTGAAAAATATGGGTAAATTATAAATTTGGTCCACATAGGTTAGAATTAAGTTCATGTGGGTCTGAAATCTAGAATTTAGTTATTATGAGTTTATTAAAAACTAAAAATAGTTTTGTCATTTGTAAATGTTGGCAAATTAAATATGTGAAATTAGTTATTTATGTGTCAATAATGATGGTGTGAGTTAAGAGATTGATTGAACAAAAAACGTCTTTGACATGTACATAGTTACCTATATGTACTTAATTTGTCAATAATTATGAACGATCATGACTATTTTTTAGTATTTATGAACTATATGGGATTAAATTTTAGTTTTTAAAACGATACGGACTAAATTTTAATTTTCTCCAAACTATAAAGACTAAATTCTAGATTGTAAAACTATATGGACTAAATTCTAACTTTCATGAAACCATAGATGAACTCAATGTATAATTTACCCAAAAAACAATAAGCAAAAATGTCGCAGTCGTGTTTTGTGATTTATGGAGTTTTGGTTTTCTATAATTCTAAACTCAGTTGGATTTGTTAGATGCTGAGAATAATGACTTGTATTCTTTGATTAATAACCAAATCTTGTAGGACTCTTTACATAGTTGTTGTTAGGGATCATGGATTTCTGTATGTGTAATACTTAGTGTATACTCTTGAATGTGCAAAATTGAGATTAATTCTTGTTCAATAGTTATCTAGACAAATAGTTAAGGCCCCGTTTGATAACCATTTCGTTTTTGAAATTTAAGCCTATTCTCACTCAAATTTCCTACAATGTGTTCCACCATTCCTACCATATATCTATCTTTCTTTAAGAAAGTAGGAAAACACTAACCAGCTTTTAAAAACAAAAAAAAGTAGCTTTCAAAAGTTTGTTTTTGTTTTTAAAAGTTGGTTAGTATTCTCCTACTTCCTTAAGGGAAGATGGATATATGATAGGAATGGTGGAACACATTGTAGGAATTTTGAGTGAGAATAGGCTTAAATTTCAAAAATCAAATGGTTATCAAACGAGTCCTAAGAAACTTATAATTTTTTTTGGTTTCTTTTTGGAAGATGGAGCAGAAATATCCACATGGAAGAGGAGCTGATGCAGTTTTACATCTTCAGCCAAACTCTTTAATTTCTATTGCATATCACTCACTTTTTGGTCCACATGATGATTTAGTTCTTCTTGAGGTTGATGAAAAGCTTCTGGAGGAAGTTCTCCACCAACGGTAAATATGGCGGATTATACGTTACTTGCGAATGTGTTAGAACTCTTCGAATTTGACTAACTTTGAGGATTTCTGTTCGCAGAGTAAGCATCAGAGGACAGTCAGAAGAAGAAGCCGTCTTTTGCACGAAGTCGAAAACTTACGGAATCAAATATGTAGGAACTTCCAATTCTGTACTCCTCATACCACCATTAGGTCGATCGGAATACTATGAAAACGAGATAGATAGTCTTGGGAATGACGGCTCTAAAGAAGTTGCACCTGTAATTAAAGTTGCTCCAGGCGTCATGGAACTTGTTGAGGTTGCTCCCAGGATTGATAAGCTTAAATTGCTTCTCTCAGAGAAACCTTACAGCTTATCCGAAGAGTGGGAAAGCGAAGAGATGGATAAATATGAAAATGGAATGTATAATTGGGATGATCTTAGAGACAAGGTTCAGGCTAGCGATGATGAATTGAAAGCTGGATTACGAGCACTTTCCGCGGTCGAGATTGATGGGTACTGGAGACTCGTGGACGAAAAATACATGGATTCCATGCTCCAGATGCTTTTGAATAACCGGATTTTAAACGACTGGTCTCTTGATGCACTTGATGAATGTGTAATCATGAAAGTAATGGAAATAGATGGTTTCCCTGAAAAACTCGTTCATCATTGTCTCCAAGTTTATGGTGATAAATTGGATGGAAATGAAGGGGCAATCTGTTTATGGAGATTGGATGAGAATCGGGTTTGTGTGCATTTTGCAAGAGAAGTTTTAAAGAACGGAAAGATGAAGCTGGAGAATTTCATGGATGAATGGATACGAAAAATCCCATTAGGAATGTGTGCCAACTTCGACATGTTAGAAGGAGAAGTTCTGACTGAGAGGCTCGGCGTTGAGACGTGGGTTCGTTGTTTTAGAGTTTCTTCACTGCCATCGAATCCTGCTGAGCGTTTCGACATCTTGTTTAGAGAACGACCAAAATGGGAGTGGAAGGATCTGCATCCCTACATCAGGTTTTTTGCTTATAAATGTATTACTGTCTTGTTATTGATTTACTTAAACATGGAAACTTTTAACAACTATGTTTTGGTTTTCAGAGATCTTACAGTTCCAGGTCTTTCATCGGAAGGTTTGCTTCTCAAATACACCCGAAGAACTCAACCGAATCCCACAGACGAACCCGTATTCAGTGCGAGATAAATGATGTGGTGTGCTATATTTACATTTGCTGTTAAAGACAGGTTAGTAGATTGTTCAATGCTACAACTGGCTTAAGGTTATTGTATTCCTGGACCAAAAAGCCTTAAACTTTGCTTTATTTTTCATTTGATTGCAGACTTTGTACAATTGCCATGGATAAAAGTAATGGAGGATTGAAGGCTCAAGGTTTACACTTTCTACTTTAAACTAAGCTCTTGGCTTCTAAATTAAGCCTGTACATGAGAGACACAAGGAGCACTGTGATTTCTTTTATATAACAAAGGGAAATTTAACTTGTTTGTATGGGACAGATAAAAACTTGCTATTAATCAATAAATATTTTCCTGCCTTTATACAGTGTATATTTATTTCTTAAATAATTAGGTATTCTATAGTATGAGATTTCATTTGAAAATTAGTTGATAGTGTTTGGACTAACCCATATATATTATAAATGTTAGGGGTTATCATCTCATTTTCAATGCAAGATTTTTAACGTGTCATATCAATATGGTATCTCTTTATTGGATCAATTCAATAGATTTTGAAATACTATAGGATAATTTGAAGTTTCATCCTAAAATTAATTGATTACAAGTAGAGTTATGTATCTTAAAATTAAGTGATTTTAGAGTTTTTTTTTCAAACTATTTTTTGGTTCTATTATTCAAATTATTTTTTGTTAACTGTTTATAATCTTTGTTGGTAAGATACATGCCATGGAGGTTAGGTTAACCACTAAGCTAGCTAATAAAAGCATAGTTCAATCGAGATTTATGATCAATAAACTATGAGTTTGAATTTTTACCATCGATTATTGTTGAAGTAAAATAAAAGAACGATACAAATTTAATGCACATGACATAGATTTATTGGTTTAACTTAATTTTGGAGTGAAAATGGATTAACATCAAACCAATAACCAATCGCCCCACCGACCCATTCCATAATTTAGTGATATACTTAAAAGAAAATAACATAAAAAACTTAAATGTGGTCATATAGATCTTAATTAGTTTTACACTCCCTAAAATACTTACCTAAAGGTGGGTATTTTCGAAATAATTATCCACTCTTAAAATTACATGTTTTTTTTTTTTATATGTATTACCTTTTTGCATTTTTCTCTCCACTTTGACATTTATAGTGAGTATTTTCATAATTATTAATTAGGATATTATTGTTGATTGATATGTGAATGCAGGCTTTTCGGAAGCCCAGTTGAAACTTCCACATTCTAAAACCCTAACAACGTGGGCTCCAATTGGGCCATTGCACCAAAGCCCAGCCCAATAGTCGGGAAACAACTTTTGGCGGGAATCAAAAAATCACTGAACAGACTACAGACCAGGATATAAATAAATACGGGCTCCTCTCCAGTCCGCTACCGATGAAAGCCCGATGCCGGTAACAGCGAGGAAACTTCAAGAGCTTCACAATGCCTCCAAGGAAGAAGCCGAATTCTTCGAAGAAGCTCAATCCGAATCCGCAATCGGAGCCTTCCAAGTTCGGAATCCAACACTTCTTCGATCGCCACTCTCAAAATGCTGCACAATCTCAGAAACTCACTCCACCAAATTCAGATTCGAAAGCTGATGTTTCTGACTCCGCGAACCGTGGAGATGATCGGAATGTTGGATGGCCGGATTCCATGGCGGCGGCGGCAGAGACGGCGAAGGTGCGGGTGGTTCCGGTGAGTGATGCAGTTTTGGCTTCTCAAAACCCTAAGTTGCCGCAGGGGAATGATGCTGGCTGTTCGTCTCAGAATGCGACGCCTGAGAATTTGATTGCAGCCGTCGGAAATTCTGGCGTTGGCTTTTCTAACAAGTTGTCCCCAGAATTTTCCAAGTCCGTGTCTCTGAAGCGCTTCAAGTTCTCTCCCGGGATGGTAACTGTAGATTTTGTGTTCTTTGTTGTTAGTTTTTTGTTGTGTGATTTTACTTACTTGAGTAAACAAATGGTGATTAGTTGATTAAGCAAAGTCAAGAAGAAGGGGCTACAAATGACGAAATCACATGGAAGATATCTCCTGTAAACGAAAGACTTCAAGCTGTTTCAAAGCAATTGCCGGAAACTATAAGGGTTTTGGCGAACTCCGCAAGGCTTAATTCTTTGAGAATCCGACAGTGTTCACGAAATAAGGTACTAAGGCTCCGTTTGATAACCACTTGGTTTTTTGTTTTTAAAATTTGGTTAGTATTCACCTACTTTCTTAAGGAAAGAGGGTATATTATAGGTAGGGTGGAACACATGGTAGGAAATCTGAGTGAGAATAGGCCTAAATTTCAAAAACCAAAAACAAAAAACCAAATAGTTATCAAATGGGCCTAAATGTTGAGTTTAAATTGGTTTTTTGGACTTTAGGATTCACTAACAATGGTTCTTGCAGACTTCTTCTGTCGAGCCTGGGAATTTTGAGCAGTTGAGTTCACTAAACCCAAAACCTACTGAAAGATCAGTGGTTTCGTTGAATAAGGCTGGACTGAAAAGGTTAAATCCTAAACATGATATGGAACCTTATGGGGCTGCGATCGATAGTTCGGGTGGCTCTAGAGGAGCCAACAGTCAGAGTCCATTCCGGACGCCCCCATCTTTGTCGTACTGCGACAAGGTAATAATTTCTTCATGGACTTTATTTCCTGTTGTTCATATGTCTATGTAATTTGAAATCTATGCTATGGTCTACCGATTGGACAGTAAAATTCATACGCTCTATGCCTTTATTGACCTGTAGATTGTCAATGATGTTGCGTGTAATGAAGCAGCATCGGATCACCCTATTTTAAGACCACACAAGAAGGTATTGCATATAACATGTGGTCTTTTCTGATTATACGTTGTTCTGTTTAGTTCAAATTTTTCATCAGTTTCGTGATGTGGGGGATAAGTTTTCTCATTTTTTGGACCAGTTTAACTTATTGGTTGGATAAATTTATTTGATCACATTTACTTTCTATTACTGGTCGACCTCTTTTTTTTGGAATAAGAAACATTTCATTGATTTATGAAATTAGGAGATTAAACTCTGATTGACTGATGCTAATTACAAGAATGATTTCCAGTTTGAGTTGAAAAATGATAAGTTGTAAATACTTAATGAAAAAATGTGCTTGCACCGCCGAAAATAAACATTAGAAATAATAATTTCTAAATTCCTGATGATCTTCTTGTTTCTTTCCTGCCATAAGTTGGATAGCTTGAACCATAGCCAACCATATAAACTTCTTAAGCCCATCGAATTGGGCGCCCACCAAAACTGTAGATTAAAAGTCAATTACTGGTCCACATCTGATGCCCTTTTTGCTTTGTTTTTGCAGGCATTGCTTGAGCTTTTAGATCAAGTAGAAGATGTCATTACCGTTGATACTGCATCTCCTAGTCCCATTGACTTGGAGGAGGATTCATCTGAATTACGAGGTAGAAATGGGAAAAATTTGACTACCAGGCCTGATTCAGCTTTAGTGCAAGTCCCTATAAAGATTCAAGACCCAGTGATGGAGGCATCACCTTGTGATTTTCTTGTCTTGGAGGTATGTTTCACTTTTTAAAACAGGGTTTACTTTTGGGATTGTGCCTCATTTAGTTGCTTCTTGACAATTTGATATCAATGTATTGATTCTATTTGTGCCAAAGGTAACTGAGAACTGTGAACTGGCTGATACATCTGGTGTTAAACGCTCACATAAGGTTTCTTGTAAGCTTATTCACTTATTTCTACATTTCCTCGCCATTTCAAGTAAATTAATGAAGGTAAGTAATGATTTTTCAGGTTCTACGCTTGCTAAATGAGCAAAATGGAGAAGAGCGGGCTGTCTATCTTCGGGAAGCCTGGTAAACACATACTGTGCAGCAACTTCGAATCGTAAATTATGCTCTTTCATGTCACAGAATAGAATCGTAAATTAGTCTTAAGTTTGTGTGTCATTCATTTGTGTATCATTCTAGCATGACCTCACGAAGAAATTTGAATTTTGCTTGTTTCTTTCATGGGATGGTATCTTGATTTGAGTTCAAACACTAGAGTCTAGCTAATAGCTAGTGGATCTTAATCAAAGGCTTTATTCTTCTTTGTGTAACGTTTCAATTCTGAAGGTGAATTTGCTTATTAGTTGCTATCAGCTTGTTTTAATTTTTATTCCCATTTTTTTTCTCAGGTTTGATAGTATTATTTCACCTGGAGATACTGTGAATGTTATTGGCGATTTTGATGAACAAGGAAGATGTCATGTTGACCACGATAATAATTTTGTTATTCTACACCCCGATATACTTGTCTCTGGAACTCGGGTAATGTAGTATTTTTTTAAGTACTTGGCATGTCAGGCTGCCTCTTGGGTCTTATTGAATCAAAGTTAACAATTGATAGTCAGCAATTAATCAATTTAATCACCAGTCGAAATAATTTTTAGGTTGCTGGTCATTTGACCTGTCCGAGGAGGAGTGTTCTTGATGAGAGGCTTAAAAGTAACGAACAGTCAATTGCAGCATTAATTGGTACTTTGCTGCACCAGGTTTTTCAGGTTTGTAGCTCTATCGTGACCCTTTAATAAGAATAGAACTGAAGAACAGATACAAACTTATTAAAAATACACTAAAATTTCAACATTTGTATATATTTACCTGTATGCGTTTATGATTCATTTTTAGTAATTTTTGACGCTCAAGCTTTTAGCATTTACCTATCTATCTCATTTTAAACCATCTTGCTTTGAAGGCTGGTCTTTTAGAAGAGGCACCGACTGTTGCCTTTTTGGAAGAGGTTTCAAGAATGGTTCTTCAGAAAAGTATGGAGAATGTATATGCATGCGGAGGTAAACAGTTTTTGTAATTTGTATTCTTTTGGTCATGATGATATTAGAGGCAAAGGTGCAATGGATCTCTTTTCATATCTCTTAAGAAGGATGTGGAGCTTGCTGTTATGGGTACTTCTTTTGCATGTATATGTATATTTGTCCATCCAATGCAAGTAGATACAACATACTTATTTTGTTCAGGTTGTTTTTTCCACTTTTATTTGGAATGCTACTCCCGTAGTATATGACTAAGTAATCTCGGTGTTAAAGCACACTGCCTAGAGCTTTTGAGGCTAGAGCCTTGACCTTGTTGGATTCTTTGAATCTTTTAAACCAACTGTAGGATCAAATATATGCAATTTTTTTTCGATTTCTCCATTAGTTTAAGCACCTTCACATTTTTCAATGTATACATCTCCTAAAAAATTTCTTTCGACATTTTATTCATAAGTTACATATAATATTTTATAATGTGAATGGTTTATTTTCTTAAACTACTTTGGGCGCAGCAAATGAAAAGGATATACGCCAAACCATGTATGAAGCGATTCCAAAAATTTTGCACTGGATCACCCTCTTCAAATGCCCAATGGTGAGAAAATATCATGTTTAATTAATTGCATATATATCATGGGGTGGCTCAAGTGGTCAAAGAAGGTCTTGGAGTGCTTAAGGTGATGAGTTCAATCCATGATGACCACCTACCTAGGAGTTAATTTTCTACGTGTTTCCTTGACACCCAAATGTTGTAGGGTCAGACGGTATGTCTCGTGACATTAGTCAAGGTGCACGCAAGCTGGCCCGGAGATATCAAAAAAAAAAAAAAATTGCATTTACATGTCTTTACCCAAACATGGAGTCGTGTGTTAAATTATTTCCAATTCCAGATGAATGTAATTTTGTAAAACTATTCAGTTTATCCACATTGGTATATACACTTGACAATGTTCTCATTAGTCTGGATAACAATTGTATGTTGAGAATCATATGGTAATGTTTACTGAATATAGAATGTAGTGTTATTGAATACGATTTGGTTTTCTTTTAGTTACTAAATTATTCTGGCCTTCGGTTTAGAACCATAGAATTTTGATACACACATTTCTTATTTATAATCCTGTGCATGTAATAAATGAACATATTGGGATCTGTATTCATTAGATTATCTCTGGATGTTTGTGTTTATTTCCATCTTGTGTATTGTTCGTGTATTTCTGCATTTTTGCTTGCATATATCTGTTGGGTATTTTGATGGAATAAATATTTCTTTGTAGTTAAGTTTGCACTTTAAAATTATTACTAGAATTGAGTATGACATCGTCATTATGGTGCAAATCTGAATTCTTTTATTTGTCTTTATTAATTGCTTCCGTTGGTCACAGGGCTCTAAAGCACCTACTATCGAGTTTAGATCTGATGATGGTCCCAGGAAAGTTAGTATATCGGAGGTAGGTATTGCATATGTTTTTTTTAGCTCTAAAGCACCACGTGAAGAGCTTGATTTAAGTCTGAAATTCTGAATGCATCCATATTTAACGGGAACTTTCATTTTTAGGTTATTGATATTGAGGAGATGGCATGGGCTCCTAAATATGGGTTGAAAGGAATTATTGATGCTTCTGTCAGTGTAAACGTAATGTCGAATTATAATAAATGTGCCGAGAGTGTCATGCCCTTAGAGTTTAAAACTGGAAAGGTTCCAGCTGGCCAGGCAAGTATGTGATTCCTTTAACTCACGTTTGTGCAGGGTTCCAGTAGTACTGAATTTTGTGGGTTCCCGTAGATCAATCATTTTTTTTGTAGTAATTAGTGTGACATTATAATCCTTGATCTGTTCTGCAGTCTTCCATGGAACACTGTGCCCAAGTGATCTTGTACACACTACTTATGTCCGAGAGGTATGCACAACTTATTCATTTTCTTTTTAAAATCTTTTCCTAAGACTTTCTTATGGATAATACTTGATTTTCCTTTTTTGGACTTTTGTTTTTGTGTATGTGAATGATTGGATGATTATCTTATTTTTTCTGTATTTGTGTTAGGTACCAGAAACATGTTGCTTATGGTCTCCTCTACTATCTTCGATCGGATCAGACTCAGGTATCAGATTGTTTGAAGTTTACTTTTCCCTGTGCTTGGAAGGCTGATTAAATTAAATGAATCTTGTGAAGGGAATCCGGGTTCAAAGATCGGACTTGGTGGGGTTAATCATGCGTCGCAATGAGCTTGCAAATAACATTCTCAAGGCATCAACTGCACAATTACTCCCCCCCATGTTACAGGTATGGCCCTTCCTAAACATGGTTTTGCAGATCTCTACTGAATTATTGAATGTACTATCTTCTTGCCATAGATTCCAAGTGTGTGCAAAGGATGTCGCCATCTTGATGTTTGTACCATTTATCATAAGGTATATGTGTTCCAAATGCAATTCTATAGCGTTGTTTGTTGCTTCATTCCCATGTTAATTACACATCCTGTATGCTTTGGGGTTTTCCATGACAAAATTTATCTTAAAGCATTCATATTATCTAACAGACATAGTCTTTACATAGTTAATGTAGTTCAGTCAGCTTTTTTTTTTTTTTGATGAGAAACGAGACTATTTCATTGATAAATGAAAAGGATGATAAAGTCTGTTACAAAAGATGCTGCCAATGTGCAAATAAAAAAGTAAGATCATAGTTACAAAAAGTAGGAAGCCTATGACTCCAAAAAATTCCAGTATGAGTAGTGTCCTCTAAGAGAGAGTTGATAGACTTTGATGTGTCATTAAAAATCCGATTATTTCGTTCTCCCCACCATTTCCAGAAAAAAGTGTAGATAAAGTAGTTCAGTCAGCTATCTTTATTCTTTTGTTGATAGTTGATGGAATTTTAAATACTGCAGATGCAAAATGGAAACAAAGAGAGCAGTGGGCTTGGAGTTTTATTTGACTCTCATACAGATCATTTGAAAGCTTCTCATGGTATTTTCTTTCAGCATTGGGAAAAATTGATTGATTTAGAGGCCAAGGAAACAGAGGTTGAAATAATTTAAAACGTATTTTATATTATGTTCAATTCACATGCTTATTTATGCCAGCTAAGTCTCCTCGACTATGATTCTCATTTCTCTCAGCTTGTAAAGAGGGGAGTTTGGCACTCACGTAGTGCGGAGAAAAATCAAATGTCTACCTGTCTTTCTTCTATTGTTCTTAGTGTGTTGGATGACCAACCACATTGTACTGTTGAAAAGGACAACCGAATCAGCTATCGTTTTGTGCGTCAAGATTTGTCTTCACTGTGTTCGAAAGATTCAAATGGTGATAGTTCAAATTCAATAAGTGAATTAGAAAGTTCACTTAGAGTTGGAGACTATGTGGTGAGGTCTTTTCTCCTCTTATGATGAATGGACTTACATTATTCAATCACTTGGATGGAACTGTTTTGCATGTACTCTGTACGGACTGTAATTTGCATTAAAATGCTAATTCATAAACTGAAATTAGTTAAAGGTATTAAAACGAAATTGAATTGGAAAGTTCACTCAGAGTTGGAGACTATCTATTTGTTTTCAAATTTTCATTTTTTTAAACATCAAAATTTTAACATTCAAAAGGAAAAATCCGAGCTACTGTTTTTACTCTTTACATCTGAATGATTTTGAATCTGTTTTATGCATGGTGTCTCCATGTTGCAATATTTATCTGCTTGAGAATTAATGGTGGAAAGATCCAACCATGTTCTTGTACTTTTGTTTATGGATCATCTGTCATTCTAAATTCCTTCATGCACATTTTTTTTCTTTTTGTTTTTCATAATATTTCTACCAGTAACTAATAGGTGATTTCTGTTGCTTGTTTTTTAGATCCTTAGTACAGATTCTGGGCATTTGCAATTGACCCTAGCAAGTGGGATTATAACAGATCTAAGAAGTCTTCACATAACTGTAAGAAAATTTCTATGATTTTCTCATTTTTTGAACCATAAATTGGAGAGTTGAACTGCTTTTATTAACAGTGGTGAACGATAAATCATTCTACCTACCATTGCTCGTCTATAGCATTTTTTGTCCGACAGTCTCTGCCTTTCAGATTGTTTTATTAGTTCAAAACTTGTAGGTTTCTTTTTCTAAGCGCCTACGTTTGCCTGGAAGCACTTCTTCTACCGAGGCACATGATCTTATGAAGCAGGTTTGGCGGATTGACAAGGATGAATTTATGACTTCGTTTGCAGTCATGAGGTAATAACATGACAACATTGTACTGTAATTTTTTTTTTCCCGTGCACTATTATCAGTTTCTTCCCATTGAAACACCGGATACTTTGAGACATCATAATGCAAATGCTCTACTCTCATGTTCATTTTGTTGCTGAAGGTTTAATCTTGTACAACTGTTTCTGCAAGGTGAACAAAATGCTCATCTTAGAAAGTTGATCGTTGATCTTGCGGTAAGTGCTTATTTAAAACCTTTAAACTCTTGAAAAGTATTTGCTGCTTGCTCCCTCAGAGATTTTTACTTCTTGGCCTGAACGTGTTTTCACTTGTAGGCTCCGAGATTTGATAGTGGATGCATATTCAGCCAAGATCCAGCAATATCTTACATCTGGTCAGAGAAGAATTTAAATAATGACCAACGTCGAGCCATAATTAAGGTGTTTCTGTAAAATGTTACTTTAAATAATGACCCACTCTCTCCGCCATTTTCACTCTGTTTTTAATTTTAAAATTTTTAAATTTTAAAATTTAAATATTCTAACTTGGAATTGTTCCATGATCATTTTAGATACTTACAGCAAAGGATTATGCTCTGATTCTAGGAATGCCTGGTACAGGCAAGACATCCACGATGGTTCATGCTGTGAAGGCACTGTTAATGAGAGGTGCATCGATTTTGCTCACGTCATACACAAACGCAGCTGTTGATAATTTACTCGTTAAACTGAAATCTCAGGTAACCGTTTCAAAAAAAAATATCTCTGGAGGATTGTTCACATTTATTTTTAAAAGAAAAAATGTAAACTTTTTAATGTTATGGTCCTGACTCCAAAGAAAAAACTCTGTGAACCAGTTTTTATGTACATTCTTTTTCTTCTGTCAAATACAAACTGCAGAACATTGATTTTATACGGATTGGAAGAATTAATGCAGTACATGAAGATGTTCGCAGCCATTGCTTCTCGGGTCTGATTTTGCCTATGATGTAGTTTCCTTTTAATCTGGATACTTGTTTTTGTAACTGGTAATTTTTCTTTTGATAGAGTTAAACATACAAGGTGTGGAAGACATCAGAATGAGACTGGACCAAGTCAAAGTTGTTGCAGTCACTTGTTTGGGGATAAGTAGTCCCTTGCTTGTCAATAAAAAATTTGATATATGCATAATGGATGAAGCTGGACAGACCACCCTTCCAGTATGTATCTTGATCGGGTGTTATTTGTTGCAAAATATATTTTGGTAGTATGATGATATGATGCAAATTGATTATTAAACGTTTATGGGATTATTAGCACTTAAGCTGTCTAATAGGGTTTAGGTATCCTTCATTTCTGTAATACTAGCATTCATTCAGTTCAAGGATTTGTTTTATACACGATTTCAAAATGTTTGTGTTGAACTGACTTTCTACAATTATTCATCTTCTACAATTATTCTTTTATTTCTTATATTGGCTGTTAATGAAATTGTTGTTCATATAATGTTCAAGTATATATCATTCTTAGTCATTTTTCATCTTCCCCTCAGGTTTCCCTTGGGCCTTTGATGTTTGCTTCAACATTTGTTCTTGTCGGCGATCACTATCAACTACCTCCTCTTGTTCAAGTATATATCATTCTTAGTCATTTTTCATTTGTATTTTGTTTATGATCCACTTTTTGAAGTCACATTCTCATTCCTTTCTAGAGTACAGAGGCTCGAGAAAATGGACTGGGGATAAGCTTGTTTTGTAGACTTTCAGAGGCACATCCTCAAGCAATTTCTGCATTACAAAGCCAGGTTTTTGTTTATTCTACTAGATTTCATCTCCAAGCAAGTCTATCACCTCAGATGATATAGCCGATATCAATTTACTCTCTTTTGAGCGTAGTATCGCATGTGCCGAGACATTATGGAGTTATCAAATGCATTGATATATGGAGACAGATTGCGTTGTGGTTCAGAAGAAACGGCGAACGCAAGGCTTGAATTTTCAAGTTTAAAGTTGTCTTCATCTTGGCTTATGGAGGTTAGTGATCTTCTTTTAACTTTTCATGTTATTGTCATCTTTATCAACTGGCTTTATTCTGCCTCGAACACAACTTCGAGACCCCGTTACAAACTCAATTACTACTTCGCCGACTTCTGTTTTTGTTTTTTGTTCTTTTTTATTTAATATTCATATATTCACTATAACCTTATTTTAAGGTCCTTTTCGTAGGTCAAGCAATGAGCTATACATCCCACTAGAATTCATTTCCTAATTTGTGGGCAATTGCACAATAAATTTTATAAGGGTCTCATAAATCATAAAGTGCTTAGAAGTTAGGAGTTCAATCCATGATGGTTACATATTTACATATTTATGAATTAAATTTATACAAATTTTCTAATGACTAAATATAGTAGGATCAAACAATTGTGTTGTGAGACTAGTCAAAGTGCGTGTAAGCTATTAATAGAAAAAGAGCTGCACTATAAATTTCATTAGTATTAGGAGTTTTGTGTTAAAAACTTGCCAATTTGAAAACAAAAAACCTAGACTATGATTACAAAAAGGTTGAGTCCTGTTGCTCCAGAACAGAGGCATGTGAGAGATAGAGTCAGTAATTCTTGGATCAATTTTTTTTTACCAAATACCTGTTTATGTTTTATGGACTATGAATATGATAACATATTAGATAAATATAAAGTTCTATTTCAAAATTAATTGATAATAAAAAGAGAAACCCATGCATAAAATCTTTCTATCCTTTTGTCCCCAAGGGGTAGCGCTAGTGGTTGAAGGATTGAGTTTTGAAGGTGTGCTCTCCTCGAGGTCTCAGGTTCGAAACTCACCTATGATATTAATTTGTAGACACCTCATGTGTCTCCATTCCTTCGATGTCTTCTGGTGCTTGACCTAGGACATACGTGGTTATCCCGAGTATAGTGTAGCGAAGCTCCGATTTCACGGTTTAAAAAAAAAATCTTTCCATCTTTGTAATGTGAGATTTTCAACAGCTATAGTTAGATCTTTCAATTGTGAGATCTTCAACAGCCACATAAGTTGATGTTTTTTAGTTGCATGAAATTATGCTTTTATTTTCTGGTCATTTATCTAGAAATTTCATTGTCTTAACTCAAAATTAATGGACTTTTTTCTATTCATGGTTACAGGTTTTAAACCCATGCAAACCAGTTATCTTCGTTTGTACAGGTTCTCGAACATATATCCTTTTTTCCTTCAAACGTTGGTTAATAAGTTTAGTTTTATCGGTTGTTGTTTGTTATCTGAATCATGACCAACAACTGTAGATTTATTACCTGCTTACGAGACGAGAGACCGCAAGATAGTGAACAACCCAATTGAAGCTAACATATTGGCAGAGGTGCAATCTCCACTGTGATATGTCGCTTACATTGCTTTTCAATAAGTAGATTGATACATTTTTAAAAATACCACGCGATATGGATCTACATTTTCTGAATTTTATAGGCGACGAAGGGATTGCTTGATGGTGGGATTAAAGGGAAAGACGTTGGCATTATTACTCCGTATAACTCCCAGGCTAACATCATTCGTCTAGCTATCAACGTAGACTCTGTGGAGATACATACCATTGACAAATACCAGGTTAGATTGATTCAGTTATAGTGCAATACGTTTAAAAGGGTTCATTCTATGGTGGCCACCTACCTAGGAATTAATTTCCTACGAGTTTTCTTAGCATTCAAATGTTGTAGGGTCAGGCGGTATGTGTCCCGTGATATTAGTCGAGGTGCGCGAAAGGTGGCCGGACAGTCACAGATATAAAAAAAAAACGTTTAAAAAATATTAAAAATGCACTTTTGGGCTCTTGAATTGAATAGTTTCGACTTGGTTATTGAGTTCAAAGCTACATTTTTGTATTGAAATTTGAGATTCGTTTCTATTTGATACTAGGTCTGAGATCTGACATGTTTGGTCAATTGGTTCTTGATTATATAATGAAAAAAAATCCAACTCATTTAAATACATAAATAAACTCTACTTGAGACCATATAGAAATTAATTTCAAAATTTAAAGATTACATAGAAACTCAATTCAAATATCAAGAACTAGAACTCTAGAAGAATTAGATTTTGAAAACAAATAGAAACACAATCGTCCTAATGGTTCTGGCTCTATCAATACTTGGAATGATTAATTTTCTCAAGTTCCAAACATGTAAATTCTTATTGTGTTAATATTTAAAGCATCTTTAGGGCTCTTTGGATTTTTCATACCTCAATAAAAAAAAAATTGCTTCCAATACTCTAAACCACCAGCCTACAAAAAAGTAAGTCCATAATAACTACCTACTTAAAGTCCCCGAGGGGTGGCACAGTGGTTGAAGACTTGGGCTTTGAAGGTATGCTCCCTTCAAGGTCCCAGGTTCGAGACTCACCTGTGACATTACTCCTTCGATGTCTCTCGGTGCCTGGCCTAGGGATGGGCGTGGTTATCCTTGTTTCAAAAAAAAAATAACTACCTACTTAAGAATTAATTTGGCACGGATTTTCTTAACATCCAAATGTTAAAGTATCAGGCGAATTGTCAACACTGTAACTCGCTAATACAAAAAAAAAAAAAAAAAAAAAAAAAAAAAGAAATCCCTTGTTTATTGGGTGTTTCCTACTTCAGCTATACGTACTCGAGCTAAACGTGAAAAGTGTTGAATTTTTTTTATGAGCTTGTGCGTCTATTTTTACGTATAAAGTGCTATATTTTATTCTCCCTTTTTGATGGTTCAAATAGTTTTTTGTTTATTTGTTTTGTTAGGGAAGAGATAAGGACTGCATATTGGTGTCCTTTGTTAGGTCGAGTGAAAATCCAAAGAGCTGTACTACCTCACTTCTTGGAGACTGGCATAGAATTAATGTGGCCATTACACGTGCCAAGGTTAGTGAAATCGCTTTAATTTGCCAAGGCCCCGTTTGATAACCATTTGGTTTCTTGTTTTTGGTTTTTCAAATTTAAGCCTATTTTCTCTCAAATTTCC
>JBBMEF010000022.1:2258901-2270666 GCA_037832685.1 Sicyos baderoa | reverse complement strand
AGACAATATTAGTTGTATATAGTTATAGTAATTTTTTTTTACAAAGTTTTATTGTAATTTTCTTGTATTATAACTAATATTAATATTTTATATTATGAAAGTCACTTTTGATATTTGTTCTTATATTGACTTGGTTTTAATAATTTTTATGTAGAATTATGGGTACAAATATAAATAATTTTCTCCTACGACATTTTGTCGTGCTCTGATTTCAATATGGTTTAATTTGTGTGCTTAAAAGTAAGGTTGCTATATTATATATTTATTATTATCGAGAGGGGTGATTCGAACTTATAACCTCATGGTTACTAGGTCGTATAAGATGTCAGTAAAACTATGCTACTTTCGCTTAAAAGTAAGGTTGTCATATTATTATTATCTTCATTCAACGTATTTGATATTTTTTTTTTGGTTTAGGTAGTTTTTTTTTGTTTAACGATAAGAAAATTTGAACCATAATCTTTTAAGCCTCATTTTTTTTTTAAGATAAACTTAAGTCTCATTTGATAATCATTTTTTTTATTTTTATTTCTAATTTTTCATTTTTGATTTTTAATTTTTTGTTTTAAAAAATAAATTTCATATATATATTTGATAATTGATTTTAGTTTTATATTTTTAAAAATAAAAAACTAAAAAACATATTTGATAATTATTTTTTGTTTTCAAACATGATTTTTTAAAATTTTTAATCTTTATTCTTTATTTTTTCATATTTTTTAAAAACAAAAATAAAAGCCTTTTTTTATTTTCAATTTTTTTTAAAAAAAATTAAAATAAAAACTAAATTTAGTTATCAAATAAATTAATTTTAAAAAAATCAAAAATACAAAACGAAATGATTATGGATTCAATTTAATGTCAGCAATCTTTTGTTGACTAGTTTCTAGTGGTTGCTATTAGGATCATTTTTGTTTTGCACTTCAGATTTTACTTTATTTTAGTAATGTATTTTTCAAACCTTAAAATATTTTAGTCGAGCTTCTTTTATTATAAAAAAAAATTGTTTGAAAGTTAAAGATAAGATATTAATATTTTCTTCCTGACTCGTGGATGCAATTAACTTTTTTTTAATCTAATATTATAAAAAAGAAGAATAGAGACAAACATTAGGTTGGTAAACTAATTTTTTAATACAATAAACTATAATAATGCAGTATGATCGTGCTTCACAACGGGTCTTAAAAAACGAAATAGTTTTTTACTGGAAAAAAGAAATGCAAAACTTGAACCCCAAGCATGAATTTTCCAACCTTTATTATCGTATTAAACTTTTAGGTTAAAAAACAATAATAATAATTATTATTATTACATTCACAATAATATTTTGGGTTGTTTCATTTTAATTCATATATTTTGAAGTGTCCAATTTTAGTTAAAATTAATCTTTATTTTAAAGTTATGTTGATTTGATAGTAATAATAACTTTATAGAAAGAATTGGTAGTCTAATGATTTTGATGTTTGGCAAAAATCAAGTTTAATATGTTTCTCATATTATTTGAGAGCATCGATATTTTCTATATAGAGTTTGTTGATCACTTATCCTTCGATCTATATATATATATATATAATTTATTGATATGCCTTTTATTAAGCATAAAACTTGAAAATTTTGTTTAAAAAAAAAACTTGAAAAATATGAGGTCACAGTACTTTTATCTCCGCTCGGGCTTTCTTTCTTGGTCTTCAACATTATAGAACAAGGATATAAAAGACATTTTGGACTTAATTTCAGCGACAAAATACTATTTTATTGGAGATTTTTGATGTATAACAAAAATTAGCTAAAAAAATTAGGTGTATAGCATAAAATTGAAAATAATTGTATATACTAAAATTTTGAGTGATTTAACTTAATCAATAATTAGTGATTGGACTCAATCAGTTGAGCTTAATCCCTTACCAAATTGATTGAGTTCAATCACTAGTTATTGATTGAGTTCGATTGAGTTCTATCCCTCATAATTTTGGTATAAATGTTTTTTTGATAAAAATGTGATATAATTTTAATAGAGAGCCCTAAAATTAGTATACATAACAAATTTCATATTTTATTTTAATTTATATATTTTATATGTTTAACTTTAATTGCATTATTTTTTTCAATTATTAAATAAGAAAAGTGTAATGGCCTATTTTTTTTTATTTTTTTTTATGGTCATTCTTTATTAAAAGTTGTTTTGTCTCATCAAGAAGCTTCAAAGCAAGGGCCAATTACAAGTTTCACAAATTTGGAAGAAGCCAAGAAATTGAATTGCAACATTTAAAATTCCCATTCTCTCTATTTATACCTTCATCCTCTCAAAATCACTTCTTTAATTTCCCTTCTTCCAAACACACAAATAAGTCTCAAAATCATGTTGGCTTCTCTCATCACTCTTTCAAGTAAGTGTTTTCCTTTTTTCTTGTAGAAAAGGGAAACCAAATAAAAATAATTTAAAACGTTGAATCAAATTAATCTAAATTTCCTCTTTCAAATTTTATTCATAGAAGACATATAGAGTCGTAGGCTAAACCATTTTCTTATGACTTAAAAAAAATAGTAATAATAAAATATAATACACTCAATATGTAACCTCATAAACTTTATTAAGTTTAATTTTTTTATCCCAAATTTATAGTATCGTTTTTGGTCATTTTAGGAAGTATCTTGATATCACTTATATTTTGAAATTCACCTATGTAATTCAATAAACTATGATATGTTTTTAAAAAATAATTATAAACAAAAAAAAAATTGTTCATCAATTAAGCCTTATATTTCAGTAACTAAAAAAACCCTTGATATTTCAAAGAATGATTTTTTAATATAAATGAGATAAATACCAATTTTTAAAATCGAACCTCTCATGCGGGTAATTAAACTGCAACCAAACAATAAAACTAATATATTAGGTTGTTTTAAATATAAATATTCATATATAGTTGAAACAACTTAAATATATATATATATAAATAAGTAACTAAAAATAATTAAAATACATACGTATTCTTTTAATTTCTAATCAATTTTCATGGTTCTTTCTTTTCCCTCCAAAAAGGACTTTCTTATGAAACTGTTTGATAATCTGCTACAGAATTCAAGCTTCTCGGATTCGAAGGCGATTGGCAATGGCAGAAGCTTGAAACGCCATGTTTTGGCGAAAATTTGAGCATCGCCGTTCAACTAGGGTTTGCGATAATCTTGTTCCTTCGGATTGTTCCGAAATGTGTCATCCAGATATCAGATCATCACAAAGGACGAAGAAAAACAACCGATCAAGCGCCGGAAAACCGCCCGATCGGCCGGAATCTAAGCGTTTCTTACGGATCGAGTGTAGTCTGCACCATTTTCTTATGGATCGTCCATCTTCTGATGCTCTTCGCTTTGCTATACGGGATTGGATCTCGCTGCGGTTCGGAAACCGCAGCGATTTCATCGGAGGTTATGCAAGTGATCGCATGGGGTATTGCGGCGGTTGCAGTTTGTCGAATAGGTCGGAACAGGTCCGTCAAGTATCCTTGGATGCTGCGAGGATGGTGGATTTGCAGTTTCTTTCTATCGATTATCCGTTTGGCTCTCGATGAAACATTTGGAGATGGAAATCAAGTAAGATCTGACACTTATGTTCAACTTGTTTGTGTTCTTCCATTGATTTTCCTGCTTGCGATTTCGATTTATGCGAAGACGAATATAGTTTTAGTTGTTCGTAATGGCTTGGCCGAGCCTTTTATCCATGGAAATTACTCTGAGCATGAAGAAGAAGATAAGAGAGATTCAGCTTACGAGAAGGCAACTCTTCTGCAACGAGTTACCTTCTCGTGGCTGAATCCCCTGTTCGCTTTGGGATACAAGAGATCCCTCGAACACGGCGACATACCAGAGGTTTGTAGAAATGACACTGCCAAGGTTTTGTCTAATTCCTTCACGGAGAAGCTTAACTTTGTAAGGAAGAAGAATGAAGATGTAGATCCATCAATCTATGAGGCTATCTATTTGTTTTCGAGAAAGAAAATAGCTATAAACGCTTGCTTGGCTGTGTTGAGTGCTGCAGCATCGTATGTTGGACCTTATCTTATTGATGACTTTGTTAATTTCCTTACGGAGAAGAAGGGACGTAGCTTATCTAGTGGATATCTTCTTGCATTTGCCTTTCTTAGTGCAAAGGTAATCGAGACCGTTGCTCAAAGGCAATGGATTTTCGAGGCTCGTCGACTCGGCATTCACCTCAGGGGTGCTTTAGTTTCTCACATGTACAAGAAGGGCATGCGTCTATCTAGCCAATCTCGCCAAAGTCGGACCAGTGGAGAGATCATAAACTATATTAGTGTTGATGTTGAAAGGATCACCGACGGTGTCTGGTACTTGAACATGATATGGATGTTGCCTGTCCAAATTTCATTAGCTATGTATATTTTACATTCAAATCTGGGTTTGGGGTCGTTGGGTGCAATGGCTCCAACTTCAATTATTATGTCATGTAACATTCCTTTGACCAAGATATTAAAATATTACCAAAAGAAGATCATGGAAGCTAAGGACAATAGGATGAAAGCCACTTCAGAAGCTCTTAAGAATATGAAGATACTCAAACTTCAAGCATGGGATCATCAATATCTCCAAAAGATAGAAAGCTTAAGAAAAGTGGAGCATGATTGGTTAAGAAAGTCGTTAAATTTAACAGCATTTACAGCATTTCTGTTTTGGGTATCACCTATTCTGATCTCTCTAGTGACATTTGGACTTTGTGTCTTACTGGGCATAGAATTGACTGCTGGAAAAGTCATATCTGCATTGGCTACCTTCCAAATGCTACAAGATCCCATATTCAGTCTTCCCGACATACTATCCGCATTTACGCAGGGAAAAGTCTCAGCAGATAGAGTCACTTCTTACCTCCAAGTTGATGAAATACAGCAGGATGCCATCATTTATGTTTCAAAAGACCAGACAGAATTTGATATTGAGATAGAAAATGGAAAATTCAGTTGGGTCCCAGAGTCCATTATCCCATCTCTAGACCAAATAAACTTGAAAGTGAAAAGGGGAATGAAGGTGGCGATCTGTGGGACTGTTGGATCGGGGAAGTCCAGTCTGCTTTCTTGTATTCTTGGTGAAATCGAAAAGCTTTCTGGGACGGTGAAGATTAGTGGTACCAAGGCCTATGTTCCTCAGTCTCCTTGGATACTGTCAGGAAATATCAAGGATAATATTCTTTTTGGAAATGAATACGAAAGTACCAAATATAACAGAACTATCACTGCGTGTGCTTTGACAAAAGATTTAGAGTTGTTTCCATGTGGTGATCTAACTGAAATTGGAGAAAGAGGAATAAATATGAGTGGGGGACAAAAGCAGCGAATACAAATTGCTCGTGCTGTTTATCAAGATGCAGATATTTATCTCCTCGACGATCCTTTCAGTGCTGTTGATGCTCATACAGGAACCGAACTGTTCGAGGTTAGTTGGGATATTAGTATGTTGTCTACCAAACTGTTTCGTGTATTTTCCTTAATAGGATCACTCTAACAGATGTTTTTTTAATCATTTTGTAGGACTGTCTGATGGGTGTTCTCAAAGACAAAACTATAATTTACGTAACCCACCAAGTTGAATTTCTACCAGCAGCAGACCTCATTTTGGTGAGCAAATTTCGTTGAAAGTCTTCTCCATGCTCTTAATTCTATTTATGACTTAAATGGTTTTGAAGTTCTTGACCCTTCGTGTTGTGATTACATACGAATTCGAAATTTGGATACATGTAAGTTGAGAACAACACTTGTTCAGGATGAGGTGTTTTCTCATTCATTGACTTACCAATCTTATTATTTATTATCTGAACTTCGTAATTTGAAACTTTTGAACTTAGAGCGAGGTTTTGAACTTGTGAGTTTCATAATAAGTGTGCTTGTTTTCAATCGGCATTCAACAGGTGATGCAAAATGGAACAATTGCGCAAGTTGGAGGATTTGAAGAACTTGTGAAACAAAATTTCGGATTTGAAGTTTTAGTTGGGGCACATAATGAAGCTCTTGAGTCAATTCTCTCTGTTGAAAACTCAAGTAGAATATCTCAAGTTCCAAACCTTGAAAAAGAAGTAAATGGAGATTCTATCACAAGTGCAGATCCTCAGAACTCCAAAATAGAAGAAAATAGTTCCACACTGCCAATGACGGAAAAGAGGGGAAGATTGATGCAAGAGGAAGAGAGAAAGAAAGGAAGCATTGGAAAAGAAGTGTACCTTTCTTACTTAACCAGCATAAAAGGAGGATCTTTTGTCCCGATCATAGTATTGGCACACGCATTGTTCCAAGCGCTACTAATAGCTAGTAATTACTGGATGACATGGGCTTGTCCATCTACGAGCGGGACCGAACCAAAAGTTGGAATGAATATGGTGCTATTTGTATATTTTCTAATTGCTGTTGGAAGTTCACTAAGCCTGCTACTGCGAGCATTATTATTAGCAGTAATAGGACTTCAGACAGCAAAAAAGTTCTTCAAAGATATGTTATACAGTGTATTCCATGCACCGATGGCATTCTTCGACTCAACCCCAATTGGAAGAGTTCTAAACCGGGTAAATATAACTTTGAATTTTAGCCTGAATGATTCTTGGAATCTAAATCTGTTTGGAAAAAAAAAAAACTCCTTAGCATCATTTCGATAAAATGTGACAAAGAAACCGATAGCAAGAATGTTCCAAAGTATTGCATACTAAGGTTGAATCTCAAGACTGAAAAATCCCCCCTTATACTCTCTATTGCCAGGCATCAGGTGATCAAAGTATTTTAGACTTAGACATGGCTGTAAAGCTTGGTTGGTGTGCATTTTCAGTAATTCGATTGCTAGGGACCATTGCCGTAATGTCTCAAGTAGCATGGGAAGTATTTGCCATTTTGATACCTGTTACTGCAGCCTGCATCTGGTACCAAGTAAGCCATTACACTCTTGTAAACTAGAAATATGCAAATTTGTGTTATATATTGATTACTAATCAAGTACTTTCTTATTATGCTAGCATTATTACACACCCACAGCACGAGAACTTGGCCGGTTAGCAGGGATTCACCAAGCTCCAATCATGCACCACTTTGCTGAATCCATAGCAGGAGCGGCAACTATTCGTGCCTTCGATCAGGAAGACCGGTTTTTCAATACTAACCTTTGTCTTATTGATGGCTTCTCAAAGACGTGGTTCCATAATAATTCAGTTATGGAGTGGCTTTCCTTCAGATTGAATGTGCTATCACATTTTGTATTTGCCTTTTCATTGGTTTTGCTGGTGACTCTCCCGGAAGGAACTATCGACCCAAGTGAGTATATCTTCATTCAAACTGAAATTTTTTTCAGCATGATCAGATAGACCAAGTATCTGAAATAAAAGTTTGTTTCTTTTAACCGAAATTAAACAGAAAGAATATAGCATTCCTAATCAAATGAAATTTTCTTCAGGTAATGCGGGCTTGGCGGTATCGTATGGGATAAACTTGAATTGGTTACAGGCTTTAGTCATATGGAGTTTATGCAGTGCACAGAAAAAAATCATTTCAGTAGAAAGAATTCTTCAGTACTCGAAGATAAAAAGTGAAGCACCTCTTGTTATTGAAGACTGCAGACCACCAAGCAATTGGCCGCAAGAGGGGACCATTACTTTCAAGAATTTACAGGTAAGACTCTGCACATATAGAAAATGAACCGTAAAATCTTTTTTTCTTATAAGAAACAAAAACAATTTCATTGATTTGTGATAGTGTTATATAGACCTATCGAAACAGGTTGTAGAATATGTAAAATCTAGAACTTGGTTAGAGAAGTTTGAGGTTGTCCTAATCGTTAACCTCAAATTTTTCTCATTTAAATGAACGTTTCAAGTTTGGCATGCTATACAATTCACACTTGTTGGCACTCTGTTTTTTGATTTCCCACCATTTTTTTTAATGAGCTTGAACCTGTCTTAGATCCGGTATGCGGACCATCTCCCGGATGTCCTAAAAGACATCAGCTGCACCTTCCCAGGAAAGAAAAAAGTGGGTGTTGTAGGAAGAACAGGCAGTGGGAAATCAACCCTCATACAGGCTATGTTTAGGATAGTTGAACCTAGAGGAGGAAGCATTGTTATAGACAATGTTGACATTTGCAAGATTGGCCTCCATGACCTGAGATCAAGGCTTAGCATCATCCCTCAAGACCCCTCATTGTTCGAAGGGACGGTTCGAGGAAATCTCGACCCACTTGAACAGTACTCTGACCAAGAAGTTTGGGAGGTAGTCTTTCTTATCTACAAAAAATTGAGATATAACAAGCTATGTGACAATCACCAGCATGGAGAATTTATATCACTTCTTTTTTTCCTTTTACAATTTTAGGCTTTAGATAAATGTCAACTGGGTGAACTGGTGCGCGAGAAGGAGATGAAGTTGAATTCTCCAGGTTGGTATATCAACTTCGAATACAAAACTTTAAAGTAAATACCATCCCTCAGCTTTGCTCATCATGATTTGAATTCTCTTGACAGTGTTTGAAAATGGAGAAAATTGGAGTGTTGGTCAACGACAACTGTTTTGTCTTGGAAGGGCATTGCTCAAGAAAAGCAACATTCTGGTTCTCGACGAAGCCACGGCGTCTGTCGATTCAGCAACCGACAGCACCATACAAAGCATCCTTCGGCAGGAATTCAAAGATCGAACAGTGGTCACCATAGCTCATAGAATCCACACGGTCATCGATAGCGACTTGGTTTTGGTCCTGAGTGATGGTGAGTAGGAAACTGCTTACTTCTTCTATATATGATTCTTGTACTGACAACATTACTGAGAAGATTTGGCTACAATGTAAAGGGAACCTGAATTGTATTTTTATTAACAGGAAGGATCGCCGAGTTCGACTCGCCCCGAAGATTACTGGAAAGAGATGATTCCTTCTTCTCCAAACTGGTGGAGTACTCAATGAGATCTCAGGGCTAATTGATGGATTTTGTTATATCAAATTGCTGCAGAGTACGAAGAGTTTGTCATTTTGTCCAATCACTTTTATATTGTATGTTGTTAAGACAATGATTTTCCGTTTAACCTTTTGTTTTGGTCGGAACTTGGTTTGCTGAATTTAATGATGTTTTAGAGATTCTTATGTTGTTTTCATTGAAATTTACGAATTAGTGAATAAATTAAGGACTACCAAAGAAAAATAATAATAAAAAGGCAGACTTGAACAATTCTGCCTATCCAACTAAAACTATGTTATAATTTTACTTGGATTGGATAAAATTGTGTTATGATTTTACTATTTTTGTTAGGTTGGGTCAATTCTCAATTTTTTTGGCTCGTTTAACTTAATCCAACTCAAACTAATATATATACTAATAAAGTGCATGCACTTATAAGATAGTGATTAACTTAAAACATTTTTTCTCTATCTTTAATATATTTATGAGCTATGAGTTAAATTTTATTCAAGAACTCAATCTAACAAAAAAAAAAAAAAAGAAAAAAAAAAGAATTGATTTAGAAAATAGAAAATTTCATTTATGAATAAAATAAGAATAACAAGATAATGGATTAATCAATTCAAAATTTTAATGTACGACCCATAGAATGAATCCTAGATCTTAACAATTCCATATTTCAAAAGTTCATTTTAATAAAAATAATAATTAACCATATCAAGTTTAATTGAATTTTCCCGGAAAATGAGGAAAAACGCACAAAAACGTGAAAGAAAAAGGCATTAATATACAGTTAAAACATTTGAGTGAAGATGATATAAGTGATCAAAAAAATCTATGGATTGTGAGATTCATTTTCTGTTGGGACTCTCTGCCTAAATCATTCGAAGCTCATATGGCACAAACCTACAAAGATGCAAGGTTAAGAAACAAAGGCCTAAAACAAATTATTTTTGCAGTGAAACATTATAAAACCTAACAACAATGAACAAATATTATACTACAACAAGGCACTGAACAAAAAAGTTTAGGAAGGAGAGACCTACAACACTCCCAACCTCCATAGCCGCCCCCCCGCCCCGGACCGAGCTTTACGAAGTTTCTTCCCCTTCTACCCATCTATATCTCCACCATGGGGTGAATCACCACAACCCCCCAAAGCCACAACAAAAGTACACCTAATATATTTAGAGCTGAAAACAAAAGGGATATCAGATGCCAAGTTTCTCCTTTCTTTTTGTTTAAGAAAGGGAGAAACAAGGAGAAGAAAAGATTTCTAAATTTGGAAGACCTAAATGACCCCTAGATAGATATTAAATGTCTTCAGTAATACTTAAAAGTACAGAGAATTGAAACACTAAGAAGCCTTTGGTGGTTCCTCAGCCAAATCATCTTCATCATGGTAGATGTTCTCAGCCATCTGCCAGAGTTGGAGTATGTTATCTTCAGCTACACTAGCAACCACCCAGTCCTCACATGGATTCCAAGAAAAGTCTGATATTTTACTCGTGTGACCACCGTGAATGAACAGCAATTCCGGTGGGCCATCTTCTGCATCCTCTGGCGTCTGTTCCTCGTCGATCCTGCAAATCAAAACCAAAAGCAAACTCCCGTTTATATAAATGAACCATAAATGTGCATGCCATAATTTGGTTGAAAAGTTGATGACTCTTGTAAAGTTACCCTGATTTCATTCAGTGTTAGACATCAAGATTTAAACAAGATATAGTAAATGGCAAGCTTATCTCATAGTTGCCATGTTTCATATGATATATCTCAACCAACTTATGGAGTCGTCGCTAAATAAAATAACTATGACCCATTTAATAATCGTTTGATTTTTTGTTTGTGAAAATTAAGCTTGTTTTTCCCAAATTTCTCTACATTCATTTTTACCTCTTTTTTTTCCTGATAACCTGGAATCAAAACTTCTCCACACTACATACGGAGGGACACCCACGAGGCATGGTCATAAGACAATTGATTTAAAAATTTCGAACGTGAGACCTTCAAGGGAGTTTAACTTGGAGACCCCAAGCCTTTACTAACAAGCCCGCCCTTTCTTTTTTTCCAAAACTATGGCTTGTTTTTTGAAAACATGTGTAAAAGGTTAGATAGCAAAACAATGGAATCAGTTCATTGATACAATTACCTGCTAAGGTCCCAAACCATGAGTCTCCTACCAAGACAACAAGAAGCTAAGATGGTTTCATTCTTTGGATTCCAGCCAACCTGGAAAACCTCCTCCCTGTTGCACCAAAAAGAAGTATAGACGTTCAGGAACACCAGCTATAAACTAGGTTTTAAAATTAATCAACATCATAATCTAAGGAAGGTGCTTACTTGTGACAGTCAAAAGTATGTAATGCGGAGCCGATCTTACGTAGATCAAACAACTTAACTGTCTTATCAGTTGATCCAGTGGCTACAACCCACTCATTAAAGGGATTGAATGCCAAGCAATTAACCTGGTGCAAAATCACAAGGGAAGTTATTTCTTTGAGCTAAAATAGCAGGCAGCATTCTATTTCATTGCAAAGATGCCACATGTTTCAAGCTGAAAAGAAAAAGACAGTCTAGTGATACAAAAACAAATGGATAAACACAACCATTGATACAGATACTAATCAACCATTGCCAGAAATTAGTTCACCTCCTCAGCCATAGATAGTTAATTAATTAACTAATTAATTAATATAGTCTTCCAAATAACCATCATGGAGTGACTCAATTGGTCAAAGAGGGCCTTGGGGTGCATAAAGTGATGAGTTCAATCCATGGTGGCCACCTACCTAGGAATTAATTTCCTACAGGTTTCCTTGGCATCCAAATGTTGTAG
>JBBMEF010000022.1:2231450-2244190 GCA_037832685.1 Sicyos baderoa | reverse complement strand
TCTTAGAAAGAAAAAAATTGAAATCCACAACCTTGCCGTTGGCACAGCCAAAGCCGCCTGCATCGGCGCGGTCGTCGTCGTAGTGCCGCGCATCGTTCTCGGAATCCTCAAGCGGAAGCTGAACCTGAGCAAGCATGAGGTAATTGGGCTCGTTCTCGGAAGTATGAGTCCCCAGAATCATCTTCTGAACGGAGTAATCCTTCCCGGGCGGCTCCTCGCGGTCGGACAGCCACTCGACGGTGAGGGAGGGCCACTCTAGGGCATGAGTGATGACCAAATCGTAGAGAAATGGAGTGTTCTTCTTCCAAATCTTGTACTCCTCGTTGATGAGCCTCTCCTCCATTTCTCCACGCATCTCTTCGTCGTCCTTCCCCATTGTCGCCGCCGCCGATGAAGCGGAATTCGGAGAGTTTCAGAGTGGATTTCGCGGTGAAGTTCCCGCCAATTTCTCTCAAGAGCTGAGCAGAGCTAGGGCTAAATTTAGAACCCCCTCCTCAAAGACTCTGCCCTTTAATGGATTTTAAATATAGCATGCATCTCTTGCTTTTTATTTCATTTTCATTTCTTTTTTTTATTTTTTTATTTTTTGTTGCGGATTGGGTCGAGATTCGAACTCATGACCTATCTATATTGATGTAGTAAGTACAATAATATTGGAAGAGAGGATTCAAAATTGTAACCTTGTGGTTACTAGGTCGTACAAGATGTCCATAAAACTGTGTTAATGTTGGCGTCGTATTACAGCTTTTGTTTGTATGATGATCTCTTGCTTATTACAAAAGAAAGTTTAATTATTACTTTTTTTTAATATA
Organism: Sicyos baderoa; assembly: GCA_037832685.1. Lineage (NCBI taxonomy): Eukaryota > Viridiplantae > Streptophyta > Magnoliopsida > Cucurbitales > Cucurbitaceae > Sicyos > Sicyos baderoa. Next base: position 2,243,378 of record JBBMEF010000022.1, on the reverse strand, counting down.
AATTGAGGGAAGAAGACCAACAAACCCTATGTAGAAGACACAACTGCTCTCAAGTAATATAAGAGTCAAATATCGATATTTATGGACTTGAACTCGTGATTGTGTAATTGAAATAGATTAACATTAAACAAGATAACCAACTACGTCACCCACCCTCGGTAATTTAATTATATATTTGCCATTTATAATCGGTAGAAAGTATAATTTACTTTTTTTTTTTAATACATGATTTGTCTTGATCAACCCTAACTATTGTTACATAATATATCACCCTAACTATTGCTATAGAATATATCGTTTGATAGATATCAATAAAATTGGTAAAATTTTAATTTTTAGTATGTGTCCATCATAGTCCAACCATTCATATTATTTTTAGAATTGATTAAAATCACAATAAAAATGAAGTACATTGGTAAGAACAAAATTAATAACTTATGGTAATTTCTTTGTAAATGGAACTCAAAATTATTTTAAAAGTTTTATCAAATTCTAAGAGTTAAATTTGTTTGAGGTTGAGTTGTTATCCACTCTTGCAATTGACCAATTGTTTTTAGTTGATTAAAAAAAAAGTCTTAAAATTTAACCGAATACAAACAATTGTAAAACAAACAAAATTTTAATTGAAATCAAAACTTAGAATCGAATCAAACTAAGGCCCCGTTTGATAACCATTTGATTTATTGTTTTTGGTTTTTCAAATTTAAGCTATCCTCCCTTAAATTTCCTACAATGTCCTATCATTTATCCATCTTCTTTAGGAAGGTAGGAGAATACGAACCAACTTTTAAAAATAAAAACAAACTTTGGGAAGTTATTTTTTTGTTTTTAAAAGTTGGTTGGTCTTCCCCCACCTTCTTAAAGAAACACGTAGGCTAGAAATGATGAAACACATGGTAAGAAATTTAAGAGAAAATAGACTTAAATTTGAAAAACCAAAATAAAAAATCAAATAGTTATTAAATGGGGCATATATTAACCAATAATTTATTCCTTGTTTGACATCGATTTCAATCTAATTATTGAAAATCGACAAAAACCAAATCAATTCTCTATTCGGTTTTTTGGATCCTGTTATGGCAATAACTATCCTTTTTTTTCCACGGATTACTATTTTTTTTTGTTATGAACCAATTCTCTATTTTATTTTAAACAAATTTAATTATTATTCATTTAAGTCATAGAACATTTGAAACTTAAAATAAACCAATTCAATTAAATACAGAGTGGAAAATGACACATCTTTTGTTTCATTACAGCAAAAATGAAACATCAAGAATAAACTAAAAAAAAAAATGAAAAAAAGTTTTTAATCAACACACCCACTTAAAAATTCTCACAGCACCGCTCGACTGGAGGAGTAATCGAAATCATCTCTCTAGTCTCATAGCAACAGCCGGTCGAGCATCCCCTCCGACCGGAGTGGGTTTTTCTTCCAATCTACGGCCACGATTGTCCGGTCCAATTTCAACGGCCTCCATCAACCCACCTCGAAATTATTTATTTATTTACTTTCTTCCAATCAAATAATTCGATCATACACCATCGAAAATGGATCGAACGGCTCAGAATGGAAATTTCGTTCTTCTTACTTCCACAACTTTATTTCGCCGCCATTGTTACCGGTGAGAAACCCTAGACGGCGGCGACGACGACGGCGGAAGAATCGACATCGCGGCTCTCGAACTTGATATATTTGTACCATCTGGCGCAGAAGATGTAGACGGCGAGATCCGCCGCCGTGAGGGCGGCCAAGAGGAAGAAAAATCGGTCCAAATGGCCTCTGTTTAGGTTTCCGGGGATCCATCCCGGCATGTTATCGGTCGCCGAGAATTTCATCACGATCGTCACTAGCAAACTGCTAACGTAGTTGCCGAAGGAAATCGAGGTCATACACAGAGCGCTACCGAAGCTTTTGAGTCCATCAGGCGCTTGACTGTTGAAGAATTCGAGTTGGCCGACGTACATGAAAACCTCCGATGCCCCGATCAGTACGTACTGCGGAATCTGCCAGAAAATGCTTAAGGAGCTCGAATTGTCGCAGCGGAGACAATCTTTGTTCGCGTATTTTAGTCGGAAAATCTCGACGGTTCCGGCGGATACCATGGCGCAAACTGCGATTACGAGGCCGATCCCCATTCTTTGAAGCTCTGTGAGGCTCGTTTTGGTGAATCGAGCGACGATTGGATCGATTACTCTGCGGTAGATGAAGATGAACGCTGCAACGCTGAGAATGTCGAAGCTCGACATGCTTGCCGGAGGGATGTGGAATGTGGAGATGTTTGTTCTCATGGCGGCGCCTTGCTCGACGAACAGAGAAGCCATTTGAGTGAAGACGACGGAGTAGAGAATCGTGCAGAGCCAAATCGGAAGGAGTCTGAGAATGCACTTTACTTCTTCAACTTGAGTCACTGTGCAAAGACGCCATGGATTTCGAGCTCCACCGTCCAATTGATCCGTCTCCGCCGAGGTAATCACCGCAGCTCTGTCCAAAAAGCTGTAGATCACAACACAATTGCACATACACACATTAGTACATTGCATTCATTTTTATTGAAATCATTGAATCATAGTTGATAATTGAATGGTTACTCACTTCAACATGTTTCTCAAAATAGTGCATTGAAGGTTCACTAATCTTAGATTGAATTGAACATTTGTGTTTTATGATTCTGACCTCATATTAGATACTATTACGGGTTCTTTGTTTTGAGATAAAATTTCATATTATCGAATATGGTATGTGGGCTCATTAAATTCAAGCCGCTCAAGTGGGTATTGAGTCTACCAATTCGAATTTAACCTAAAATCGGTGAATCGAAAAAAACACAATTCTGAAAGGACGTGGTGGTGTTCCTCACCGTGTCTCATATTGAAAACGTGAGGAGATCTAACAACCTTCATAAGATCATAGGGCTACTCATACTATGGTTATTATACGTGCAACAATAGAATCTTCAAGACTTCGATAGGGCTACTCCTACTATGGTTATTATACGTGCAACAATAGAATCTTCAAGACGAAGTTAGGAATTCTGATTATCTCCTAGAATTAACTCTCACAACTATATATTTTTGGTGCAAAGATAGATAAATCTTTGTTCTCTGGTTATAGTTTATCTTATTTTATTTCCAATCGGAAGTCTTTCTGGTATGCCTTCGGTCGATAGGATCTTTTTCCCTTATTTCATAACGAAAAAGTGAATAAAACTCGGAACCTTTACGAGAAAGGTAGACTACTCGTGAAATGTAAACTCGAGCTATCACAAGTATTAATAGTAACAGTAGAGGAAATTGTTGATGAAACTCACTTGAATCCATTGGTATGAAGAATCTTCCTAGCTCCATTGGTAGCCAATTCCTTCTCATCATCATCCAACAATCCCTCAGAATTGTTCACAATCTCAACCTTCCATTTTCTAGTAGCTGCAACCACCACTTGAGAAACCCTAGAAAGAGGATTTCCCTTGGGAGTAAAATGTCTGTATCTAGGAATTCCACAAAGGAACAAGATCAAAGCCAAAGCAGCAGAGGCTGTTGAAGCCCAAAATCCAAGCACCCACATTCCTTCATCTTCAAAGTAACCCAAAATAGTGTTGGAAAAGAGGGAGCCAAGGTTCAAAGCCAAGTAAAAGTAGCTGAAGAAGGCAATTTTGGAGATGCCTTCCTTGGAGTCTTCTTCATCAAATTGGTCTGCTCCAAATGTTGCAATGTTGGGTTGGTAACCTCCATTGCCAAGGGCAACCAAGTAAACTGAGAGGTAGAATAGGGCAATGTGGGAGGAGGAATGGGAATTGCATGGTGTATGTTCATCACCACATCCTTTTGGTCTTATCAGAAATAGGTAGGATGTTATTGAAAGTGAAGCCAGACCCTGTCCAAAAGAATGAGCATAATGTTAAAACAAAACGAAATCATGTGAGTATTTGGGCGAGCTTATGTGCACCCCAACTATTTTAATCAAACAAATTGACTAACCTACAACTTCTAAACCCCCCAATATGTGATTCACATTCTTTTTTAGGGTTCTGACTTTTCCTTATCCCTTTTGTTTTTATCTTGATTCTTTACAAATAAACCAGTAGTTTATCCAATTTTTGTTTTTTACTATTAGTTTTCAACTTTTTTACATAAATGTTTTCTAACACCTTAAAAACTTACAAGTCACACTAACAACCCTAAGGCAGAGGAATCACACAAGATAAATCATGTCCATGATACTTTACATCTTACATAGAGCTGTTATGATTTTCAAATTTGTGATCCCCAAATATCATTATCTTAAAGAACAATGATGAATATGTCAATTACATCCAACTTTATAGAAATGAATAAAAGTCACATGTGGGGGCTAATTATTTCTTAATTTTTTCCTGATCTACATTATTGAACCACTTTCTAACACACATTTGCCTTTGAACTTGCACTTTATTAAACATTTGTCTTTGTTTATATCACACATCTTGAAGTTAATGTCTTGATAAAGGCAAGTTTTCTCTGTTTTTCTTCTACTTTTTTTCTCATTAAACGACGCCGTGGGGGGCCCATAAGTACCCATTATTAATTTTGCAACAAGTGGAACCATATGAAATTGCTAAGTTTGAATTAAAGTTGAAATTGACACAACAAATAGTTCCATTTATTTTCTTATATAAAAAAATTGAAAAGTTACTATTCAACATTCTTGACACCCCAACAAATCATTGTTTGTCATCACATAGTAAAATAAAGCACCATACATGTAAATTACCATTTTATTTCGATTTTAAACTTCCACTTCTAACATTTTTTTAGGTGTGAGTTTAATTAACATCACGAAATCTTAAACATCGAAAATTCCATTTGATAGAAATGACTATCAAATTCTTACTTGTAATTTCATCTTTCCTTAAAAAAGTATGTGAATCTTAATTAAATTTCATAAACCAAAACAATAATTTTGAAGGGTTTTTTTTAGCTTTGGCTTTAAAAACACAAGAAAAATATAGATATCAAAGTAATAAAAGTTCTATATTAGAATAATTGTATGCTTAAATTTGAAACAATGAGAACAAAATAAATCAAATTTTTGGTCTAAAAATTAATTTGTATCTTGTTGTTTTCATTTCAATAATTTTAAAACCAATAATATACATGAAAATGATATGACCTCCTCAAACATCCTATCAATAATTTCATGCATATACATAAAGAAAACTAAGCCGCATCAACACGCTAAATATTAGCAAGATGTCATATCAATTTTGCTATTATTGACATAAAGAACAGGGTATTAAAGACAAATAATTCCAATTTATGTGGCTTTCGAAATTAGAACTAGTTTCGTGTGACTTTTTGAATAATAATTATTTTATATATTAAAAAAAAAAAAAGTGATTGAAATTACTATAAAGTAGACAATTCAAAAGCATGCACTAAACAAAAGTAATTATTTTAGATCAATGTCTATTTCAAATTACTTTAGGAAAAATGCATTTTGAGAACAAACATGGAAGAAAATGCAGTTTAGAGAAAGGGATTTTTGTTAACTTACAATGACAAAAATGGCTTGAAATATGGCACAAGTCTTGAACCTTCCCCAATATGAATCACTAAGAAATGCCCCAAGAAGGGAGAAAATGTAGACCGTTCCTGTCCATTTGCTAACGTTGTTCGCCGCCGTTGCGTTGTCTTGTCCCACGACCCTAGTTAGAAATAGTACTAAGTTCACTCCGACTCCAAAAAATGCTAATGTAGCCAAGCCTTGATTCACTGCATCATATAATTATCGAACAATGAAATATTATAACTTATTGATTCAACTGTGTATCAAATTTTTAATATGTCACATTTTATAATTTATTTTAATAGTGGTGTATCTCATTCTTAGCCTTTTTTTTTTTTTTGAAGTATTAAAAATAATTTTAAGGCTTTCAAAAAAAAAAAAAAAAAAAACTTTTGAAATTTGGATGTTAGGAAATTTAGGTACATAAAAGTGAATTGGAAAATTTATAAGAGAAAGAAAGCACTTAACTTAGTTTTTTTTATATTAAAAAAATGCTAACAGACAAATATACATGATTTGAAATTCCTTATTTTTTTTTCAGAAGTCAACGTCACTCGATAAAAATATCTTGAATTATTAGCCTAAACTAATCCTAGTAATATAATTATTTTTTTTTTTTTGAAAAATAGTAATATAATTTAATTTAGCATTGCACCCGAAAAGAAAGTGTTGAATTTCTACTTATTGTTTTGCAAATAAAATCAACATATGTCTTAGAAGTGTTATATATATATATATACACACACCCATCACCAAATAATTTAATTTTCTTTAGTTTTTTTTATTATTATTTTAAAAACAATTAATTTTCTTTGGTTAAAATGGATTAAACTAAATAAAAATAGAATACAGTCTAATTTAAAAGAAAAATCCAATATATAATCTTAAGACATAATTAATAAATTGCCATGAATGATGTGGTATATGAGCTGAACGTACCAAGTATCAAGATTCCGGCGACCCAAGTTCCAGTTTTGTCTCGGATGGCTGGGCGACCGTGACGATCGACAGCTCCATCGAGCGTACACACTTCCTTCTCTGATATCATCTTCTTCTTTGTTGCGGTAATCTTTAAAATAAGAATAAAAAAAATAAGAAACATAAGAAATTAAATTGAAAAAAAAAAAAATATATCATTCTGATAAAACAATTTAATTAACCACCGAATTTCAGAGAAATCAGTAGATTCAGTACCAAGAAAGAATCTTAGAATTCTGAATTTCAACCCTAAAAAATTAAAAAATATTAAGAATTAAGAAAACATATAATAGTCTTTGAGGGACGAAGTTGGTCCAAGGCTTAATTTTGAGAGTACTCCAATCATATATATATATATATATATATATATATCATTACTTTTTTACATTTTTTTGTTCACTTTTTAAAAAAAAAATACTAATTAACCAAAAACTGATCTCTAAAACACGTAAAATCCTTACATTAAGGAGCGATTGGATTTTTTAGTTGAAAAAGGAAGATAAGAGAAAGTAGAATAGGAATAGAAAGTTGAGTAATTTGTTTTATAAGTTCGTCCAAATAAGATCCAAACACTATCAAGAAAAAATATATATATATATATTTTTTTTGTGTAATTTCCTTGACAACTAATAATCGAAAAAGATATTTATTTATGTTAGTAAATAGAATATTTTTAGTCACTAGAAAGTTAAGATAGTTTTACAATTGTGTTGTACGTAAGCTAACTCGAACACGTATGTGTATATAAAAAGGCTGAGAAAAAAGAAATGAACTTATTTTGGTGGTTACAAACCTGAGAAAAACAAGAGATATTGAGGCAAGCCATTTGAAGATTGATGCAACAACAATGGCAGAGATTTGAAGGGATTTGTGTTTTGATGTTGATATTGTTGTGATTTTGTGAGAGAAAAACTTGATGGAGGAAATGATTTGGATGATGATAGGAAATTGGAGAGGTATATCTTGGGGAGAAGAGATGTGGGATTTGGGGTTATTTATAAACAAAGTGGAGAGAGAATTTGTTTTTTTGGACAGCTCAGCTGTGAGAAAGAGGAGGAAAGAGAGGGGGAGATTCATAGAAAAAAAACTTCTTTTTTTTTTTTTAAGAATGAAAATGATGTAGATTTGATTTGAGAAATGAGAAAAAGTAATTAAATAATGGTTAAAATTAAAAGTCTGAATATATTTGGGTTATTTTTAATTTATCTTATACTTTCCATAAAGTTTAGAAAATTTTAATCTCGAACTTCTTAATTTTGAGCTAAAATTTAATTGCAATTAACTTGTTTATTTATAATGACAATTTTAATATAATAAACGATCTAATATAAATTTATTTATAAAAATATAAACAAAGTTAAGGAAAAATAATTGTTGTGCAAATAAATTTTAAATTTTATTAAAATATATTAGATCGTTTGAGATTTCACATAAAAATAAATTTAATAAGTGAAGTGATTTATATCTTATAAAGAAGTTGAAGATTTTCTATATTTTCAATGTGGAGAAGGCAAAAATTTCTAACAAAAGTAAATAAATTAAAATTACACTTTAAAAAAATATAGGTACCAAAATAAAATAAATGCGAAAGAATGTGTGTTTGTGGTTTTTAAATTTTTGTAAGGAACAAGATAATAATAATTAGGTAGTGGGAGTTTTAAATTAAACCCACGAATAATTGTTGTCTTAAAAGGGTTGGAACGCTTAAATGTAGTTTTTGGGAATATTGGATTCTACTTTTTCATACTCAAATGTATATTCATCTGTGTTCCTCTGTGGCTATTAAAAAAATAAAAAAGAAAAAAGAAAAAAAAAAGGCGTTCATTATAAGATGAAAGAACATTAACATGTGATGATGTAAGTTTATTTATTTATTTATATTTTTTAATAGACCATGTTTCTATCAACTCAAATGAGTTTGTATAAAAAAACAAATTATGTACGAAATTGATAACATGAGTTCCAATTCCTCCTATTATTTGAATTTAAAAAAAAAAAAAAATCTAAACTCAAATATGTATGTGATGATATACATAATTCATATGTATTTAAAAAGAATATATCAAACAAGAATAAGGTTTTTTTTTCTTTTTTTTTAAAGATAAAGAGCATACTAATATCATAAGAGATTACATGTTTGAGTAACATTTTTAAAAAAATTGTATTTAAAAAAATGAATTTATTTTATGAGACAAAGAGATAAAGTCTTTTGAAATTTATTTTTAAAACCATAAAAAATGATACTATTACTAGGTTCTTAATAATTAGAGACAAAAAATAATAATTATTATTATTATTAGAGAAATTAATTTTTTACTATCATTTGACTATAAAAATCATTATATGATCTTATTTTGCACTATTCCATAACTATTTTTTTATCTTTTACATCATCATTTTTTCTTTATTCACGTTTTATTTTTATAATCATTATTTGTATCTCCAAACACAAATATATTTCTTTTTAATATCTTTTTACGTCTTAGATAAATATTCAAAAAATTATTATCTTCTCTAATAAAGTTTTATTCAAATAATGATTTTATATACATATATACATATATATTTTGTATTTTGCACATTTTGATAATATTTTCATTCTTATTATCTTAAACATCCCCCGTTCATTGGCGTTCCTTTTTCAGCCAAACAATAACAATTTTTAGCGAAGTTTTTAGTTTTTTAGTTTTTTTTTATTTGTTTTTGCAAAAAGCCCCTTATTGTCATAACTCTACACGTGTAGTTTTTATTTTTAAGAAAGCCAAACTCATAGAATCAAAATGAAAAACGATCACCTCTGTAATTAATGTGCATTTTATTTTCTTACTATTTCCAAAAATACCCCTCAATAATATATCATATAATTCTCACCCATTAAAAAAAAGGAAAAAATAAAAAAATAATCACATGCAACCTAATGGGAAGTACTAAGGTAAGGTTCATTAGAATATCTCTTTCGATCTAGAAAGTTCCTTCAAAACAACCAATCATTCAACACCTTTTTTTTTTTTTTTTTTTTATCAATTATTGTGAATTCTAAATTTTCATGTTTACGTAACTGAAAATATATGATCATTCGTTAATAATAGAGATCATATTATTTACTTACTTAATTTATTTTATATATTTGAAAGTGGCTTCATTTTTGCCAAAAATACAAATAAAAATAAAATAAATAAAAAATAATAAATTTAGTTATAACTTAATAATTATGAGATTATTAGTTTAAATTTACATCTCTTAAATGTTATTAAATAAAAAAAAAGGACCAGAAAAAACAAGATTGTTTTTTTTATTAGAAAAATAAAAATATTTAGGGTAAAGTTTCGATCATCTTACTTTTTTGGTGATTAGATTATAATATTAGATAACTCAAGTTTTGTTGGCAAAATGCTTTTAAATTTTGAATTTAAAAATAAACATATTTTAATGACATTAAAAAGTGGTTAATCCCCTATCCATAATATAGCCGTATAAAAAAAATGATCATCATCATAATAGCTTAAAGTGTGGCTTAAAAGGTCCCCAAGAGGTGACGCAATGGTTGAAGTCTTGGGCTTTGAGGGTATGCTCTCCTCAAGGTCTTAGGTTCGAGACTCACTTGTGAAACTATTTCTTCGTTATCTCTGGTATCTGGCCTAGGGACGGGCGTGGTTACCTTATTTCAAAAAAAAAAAAAAAAAGTGCGGCTTAAAAGGGAAATCATTTTTTGATGATTTTACCCGTAAGTCAAACTCTAAATTACAAACATGTCATCTGCTTAAAATAGATTTTAATAATTTAAAAATATTAATCATTTTTATAACATAGAAGATAAAATATTTTTTATTTATATGATAAGATAATTTTACCAAATCTTATAGATTTTAGGTTAAAATAGGTAAACTCAAGCGCATTTGAAGTACATGAAAATTATATCTACACCTCCACTTGATAACACACTTGAGACTTGAAATTTAAGGGCTTAAGGATTTTAGGGCTTTAGGTTTCCAAAATTCAAATTTGGAATTTGGAAAACAGAGGCTTGAAATTTCAAGTTTAGGTTTCCAAAAAGAAAAATCATTTTGGACGATTTTGCCCCTAAGTCACATAATATATTTACAAATATGTCATTATTTTCAAAATTAAAAAAAAAAAAAATCATTCAAATAAATAATGCTTTATCACAAAATCTGACGTTTAAATAAAAAATTCAACGTTAGAAAATTCCATCATATTTTTACTAATCTAATATATTTAATGAGATAAGATATTTTATATATCATGAACCATCAAAAATTTCAAACAAAATATAAAAATTGCTCATTTTGAATCTTTGAATTTCTATATAAATAGTCTCCCTTTTCTAATTATTTCATCCCTTCTTAATTTTCAATTTTTTTCTCTTTAATAAAAAACTTGCTTTTTTTTCTTTTCAATCTTAGATTTAAAGATTGTTGCAACATATTTGCGGATAGAAATACGAACCTTACAAAGAAATTGTTGTTGAAGAGTCTCGTAGTAATTCAATTTTCATAAATAATTTGCTAATAATTTGTTTTGTTTTTTTATTCAATTAATTTGCTACCAAATTAAAAGTTGCAATAGAAAAAGGTAAAAAATTTATACTTATTCCATAATTTTTCAATTATTATTTTACCATGTGATTATTAATTTTAAATTTATAAATATATTAAATTTTATTTTTGGTATAGTTTCCATAAATTTTCACTTTTATAACTATTATTTTATAAAACGATTATTAATTTAAGATTTTAGTAGGACGGATGATATAAAATATTATTGATTTTAAAAAAGAGGTATGATCTTATTTTATATTTATAAATAATTTTTTTTTAATTTAATTTATATAACTAAAATTAATAATATAGTTTTAAAAGTTTTAATTTTCTTTAGTATTAAAAATTTAGTATTTAAAAAACTTTGATTTTTTGTAAGATAAATAATATAATTCAGAAATCTATAAAATTAAAAGAACAATTTTCAAAAACAAAAAAAATCATGTATAGGGTTTATAACATCTTAACATAAATGAATTTTTAAATAAAAATTAATTATAAAATTTTGAATTTATCTTTGATTTTTTTTCATTCAATATTATATAAATATTTTATATAATACATTCTTAATATTTTTTTCCTTTTTTGTAATTTATTTATCTTCTTTAGTTGATTTCTTTGTAAGATGTTATAAAGATATGATTTTATTTTATTTATTTTATTTTTTTAAACTATTTTATGTTCTATTAAAAATAGGTATATTAGCATGTAACATTTTATTTGTGGTTATGAATAATTATTTTTATATCTTTATCTCTATTTTTTAATTATATTAACATTTATTTATAATTTTCAATTTATAATATTAAAATGTTTAAAGGTGAGAAATTGAAAATTAGTTAAATA
>JBBMEF010000022.1:2216165-2231350 GCA_037832685.1 Sicyos baderoa | reverse complement strand
TAGATTTGTAAATATTTTCAAAAAGTTGCTATTTACTCAATTTTTTTATCTTATTGTAATATACATGCAAATTCCCCTATATATAATTTGTCGGGTGAGATTCATTTTATATTGCATCGAAGAGTACAAAAAAAAAAAAAAAAAATCAAAATACTAGTTATTTAACTCTTTTTTAATAATTGTAAAATATTAGATCGAGCCATCAACTAGATTTGTCATAGATGTTTCTTCGATTAGCTAATTTACCTATTTAATGTTTTTTTAATAATTTTTTAATCTTTATTTTCTCAAATACCAAACAAAATGCACAAATCAAACGGGTCATTGGAGTAGGTTAAAAAAGAAAACGGATTATTGAAAATAATAATAGAAGTGCATGGGATTGATTGGATAGGTGCACGCCTTTTCGGTCGATGAATCTGATTTTTATTTATTTTTCTTTCGTTTCAGAAATTTAAAATAAAAAGGAAAAACAAACTTTCAAATAAACGGGAAATAAATTAAAGGCAATGTCTGAATAAAATATATTGTTTTAATCAAACTTTTCCACTTTCGTTTTTTTTTTTCCTTTCTTGATCTGCTTTGTTTCCACTTTCATTCAAATATTAATAACAACATCCCTCTTTTTGTACTAAATAAATAAATAAATAAGACTCTCCTTTTAATTTTCAACATTTTGATGTGTTTTTCAAATTGTATGTATTGCCTCCATCCGGAATCCACTACTACTTTGAAACACCCAAGTAGATAAATACTCAAGTATGAAACTAATAATAAATAGCAGTAAAAAAAACAAATATTAAATTAAGTATATAAACATCAGTCAGTTTAAGACATTACATTTTTTTTTTCCAAATGGAACTAAGATATTACATATAATCAACCGAGTTTGTGACATGATTATCTTATTTGGTGTTAAATCATTTCAATTTTACGATTACATGTTCGATTTTCAAATAACTGAATTTTATATTATTTGAAAACAATAGTAACTTATAGATAAGATTTGTTGTCATTTCATCCAAACTATATATATATAAAAAAGAATATTATACATAAAAAAATCATTTATGATGAAATTTTACCTAAATAATAACAAATAGTATACATTAAACTTTTTAAGAGCCGAACAAGAACTTGTTAATTTAAATATTAAATTTTACATAAATATTATTAGATTTTAACTAATACTATGGTGGTACACATAGTCTTTCTTTTCTTTTTTTTTCATAGGAAGCTACTTGAATAATTCAAATTAAAATGACATAATTAAACCATAATGATCAATATATATAATAATGTGTACAAATTTTAAAATTATTTAAGTGTTAAATATACGACAATTTGTAAATTTAAGCCTTTTAGAGGCGAAGGTATTATGTTAATTTCCTTTAAAAACACATTTGTCATAATAAATGGAATCTTAAATAAATTAAAAGATAAAAAATATCTCAAATACTACTAGTTCAATAGTCATGCAGAAGTAGTAGGAAAGAAATCCCGATTAATATAAAATTTAATTAATGGATTAAGATATTGGACATCGATTAAAATATTCAATATTTAAATTCACTTAAAACACTATATGAATCTAAGAAATTTGGCCAGTTCAGATAAATTCAATTTTACTTTTTTAGTCCAACCATACGTAAAAATATTAATTCAAATCTACAACATGTTAATAATAAAATTTTATGTCATATTAGATGAATTCTACTCTTATTTATAACATTACAAAAGTATCAATAAGTTTAAGATTTAGGGTGTAATAATAATTAAAGAGTTAATTTATGATAATGGGGTTTAGGATTTAGATTTGGATTTATCAACTCAATTTAATATAAAAATGAGTAAGAAGTTAATTTTTTAATCACTTACGTTAATTAATTGTCTTGTTATAAAAAAGTCATTATGATAAAACGCCCACTCTATCATAAAGAGTTGTAGTGATCAATATCCAATTAAACAAATTCGTTAATTATTTTAAACAAAATTGATCAGCTCCTCAAGCTCCAAACACATAAAACCAAATAATTTTTTTATATTACTTAAGTACACGTAAGCCAACTCAAATATAAACATGGCAACTACTTAAAAATATGTTTATATATAATTCAATTAACTCATTTAATTGTCTCTTATTTGGAAGTGATTAAAAAATTGGCTCATAAGGTAATGGGTCAATAAATTAGGGCAAAAAACATGCGAGCCACGTCGCAGTTATTTGCCTTATTCCATCTCCAAAGCGACAGTCCCAGTGCCCATTACGTGGATTTCAACTCACTGTAACATAATATATTTTTTATAAAAAAATAATAAATACATCAAAATGCTTACATCTAGACTATATATTTTAAATAAAGTTATATATATAATTTGGGACTGTCCATAAACTGAGATATACCGAAATGGATTATTAATTAATGTGTAAATTTTGCAAAACTTAAAATTAAAAAAAAAATATATACTTGTAAAACTCGAACGTCACCTCTTAAAATTTAATAAAACTTAATTTTAGTATCCACTATATATTAGTCCACTTAAATTTCGCGCTCTTTTTCTATATTTTTTTTAAAATATATTTACGGTCTATTTTCTTACACAAAAGATACTATTAGAATATGTAAATATTATTGGTTCAATATTGCTTTTTTTTCCCTTAAAACTTCTCTTTATAATTGGGTTTTTTTTTCTTTAAAAAATTATGATATTATTTTTTTCTCTATAAAATTTGAAAATATATTTGCATTGGGTCATTTCCTATATTGAAATTCTAATATAATAAAATCAACTTTAATAAAAATAACTTCAAATTTTATTATATGAGCCAATTTTTTTAAAATATATAAATTAAAATTAAAGTTTTGAAAGTTTAAAAATCAAAATTGTCACCATAAAATTTTAAATAGTTTTAAAAATGACTTCAATAAAAAAAAACAACTTAAAAATTTATCGAGAACTAAAATAAAATGAATTCAAATATTATATATATATTTTTTAAGAGAATTCTTATAATTAGAACCGTTAACCGTTTAGTTATTGAATATAGATTATCATTATTGAGTTATTTAAATAAAACTAGAGACACTTTAATATTTTAATTTGAAAATCAGATTGAAACAAGAAAGTTTTCAGAAACAGTACAGAATCAATTCCCTTTTCTGATCCTTCACTGCAATAGTGGACTCCAAGTAAGGAAGAGACTGAGAGGGTTCAATGGCAGAGCGGGCAGCTGCCCGTAATGGTGGCCTGTCAGTGGGCTGTCGGCCTTCAATATCACCGGCTGAAAACGACATGTCGTTTGGGGGTGCGGGGTTTTAGAAGTAGCCGCCACATTGGCTGTAATGGGGAACAGCTGGGTGGGCGCTGAGATTGGCAATTCCAATTCGGCTACGCCTTTTCAGCGCCCACCAGGTGTTCGATAAAATGTCTCTTATAAGTAAAACTTCATTTTTATTATTATTTATTTTATTATATCATTATTATTCTTTTTTTATAATGTTTTTTGTGTGCTTATCAGCTGGATTGCAAGTCTATATATGCTTTTGATTTTTGCAACTTGTTTTTGGCTTTCACTTTTTTGTTATTTTTGTCAATTTTGACTATCATGTAATTAACTTCTATTTTTAGATTGTTATGTTTGTAAAGTGGTTTTCTTGTCTTTGTTTGGAAGGTCATAACACACATTTTATTTGCAATGGGAACCCTTTGATACAATGTACTTAATAATAGAGTGTAGTGCACCATTGAAATTGTAATAGAAAATACTCAATTAAAAGAGAAAATAGATGAAACTAGCATAAATTGACCTTACAAATGATAAAAATATGAATTTGTGACAATAATTAAATTATGGTAACATGTATTTGGGTAAAATATTATAGTGTTATTATAGCATGTTGAAAGGATTATTGGAGTTGGGAATCTTGGAAGGAGGGTTTATGAGCTAACTAATTGACTATTATATTTGATGGCTCAATTACCGAGTTAAAATATTATAATCCAACTTAACTTTATTTGAAATAGAAATTCAAATACTTCAAATATATATATATATATATATATATATATATATATATATTAGTAACTATCATGGGTGACCTAGTAGTCAAGACAAATTTAGAAAAATTAAGAAGTAATAAGTCTAATCTATGGTGATCATTTACTTAAAAACTAATTTTTTACAAATTTGTAGGGGTCCAGTAATATGTTTCATGATATTAGTTAAAGTACCGCAAACTAACCCACACAATCTCGAATTAAAAAAGTATAAAATTAAAAGTTAATTAATTTATAGCACAAATAGCTATGAGAAATGTGTTTATATAGAAAAAGGTTGAACATTTAGAGCATGTTTGACCCATAGATAAATGAAGAGTTGAGAAGAAATGTGGGCCAATTTTATGTTTGCTCCATGGACTTCCACAAGTCTACTTAACTCCTACTTAACTCCACGTGCGAGTCCCACGTTTTTATTTAAATATTAAAATATTAAAAAATATTAAATATCTATTTTTTTTTTTTTAAATAAAAACTTCAACAATTCTCTTTCCATCACATCAAACATAACTTTATTATTAAAAAATTATTAAATATCAATTTTTTTATTTAAATAAAAATTTCAATCATTCTTCTTCCATCACATCAAACATAATTATCATTCCCTCCAAACATAAATTTATTGTCTCTTATCTTCTCATTTCAACCCAACCCAATTCAACCCATCGTTTCAAAGCCAAACATGACCTTAATATTGTGAGCTAGAGGCAATTGTTGAGAAAGATAATTTGAATACGCTTATGATCAATATTAAAAAAAGAAATAACCAAGTTGGAAGTAACAAATTATAGCCTTTTTTTAATCCTAATTTTATTTTGTTGAAGTCGTGTGTGTTTTATTTTGAAGGCTTTTTTATTTATTTTTTTCTAGTGGAAGAAATATTGTAGTAGGCTAATGATCATGTTGCCTTTTCGTAAAAGCAACTAAATTTGGCAAGTTGTTAGTGCTGTGATTAGGAGAAAATATTATCATTCCCACCAAGTTAGATGAGATTTCCAGCTGGCTTAGATTAGGTTTCATCACTATATATATATGTCATTTTCTCAAACCTTATTTAATTTTGTATTCCATTCTTAGAAATTAAATAATTGGGATGATGTAGTTTTCACTTTCCAAATAAAAATATGACTAAACCCATTACGTATCCTCGTTTGATGTATCATGTTTGATTGGATTTTGACTCTTTGATTATATTCCCTAAAATGGGTAATTAAGGTTGGATTTGGTAACTATTTATTTTTTTGTGTTTAAAAAATAATAATAAAATTTATAATTATTACTTTAACCTATAAAGTTAATATCTTAAAGTGCTAAACAAAATAGTTTCAAATATTTATTTTGATTTTTTAGAATTTAGTTGGATTCACATACTTTAGGAAGAAGGACTAAGTATTGTGACTTGATCAAAATATATATGAATTTAAAGGTGTGATTGTAATTTTTATTTTTATTTTTAATAATTGTGAATATTTAGGCTAGCTTAAGAAAATTAATTATAAGGTAAATTGTAATTATGGATTGAACCTCTAATTTTTTAGTTTTTATATTCTTTTTATCACTAGATCAACATATTGATCTTTATAAATCGATTACTCTTGTGTTTTCGTGCAATACCCTCACGTCTAGGAAAATACGCATCATAGTTTTATTTGAAAATATTACTAACTCTAGTGCTTTTTGGTATTTTAAATTTATGTTTTTTATAGAACCTATTCCACAATCAATATAGTTTTCAATCAAATAATTTTCGTATAATTTTGTAGTACATACTTGACATACTCTCTTATTTGCGACGTATCTTTTTCAAAATAAAACGTGCAATACACAACTTTTAATATGGGTAGGAAAAGTCTATATTGTGAGCTTATTGTTGTGATTGAGCCTATTTCATCCAAGTTGACTTATTTGAACTCTTTTTGCAATGAGATCTTCCATTGTCTTCTTGTCCATTGATGAGTAGATTTGGTCTTTTGTGTGGATACATGTATTCATGAATGTGTTTATCCCTTAAAGAGTAAACAAGGGAAATAGGTTGGAGTTTTCTTGGTAGGGAATGACTTGGAAAACTATGCAAAGACAAAATGCATGCACTTTAAGGTCTTTTTGTTTGGTCTTTTAGAAAATTTGTAACTTAGAATCTACTTTTGATATATCAACTAATTTGATTTCCACTTATCTTTTAGATATATTTGGTGTGCATTGATTATTATACATCTTTCTACCTACTTATTTTTGATATACTTGGTCTAAAACCTCATCCAAATATGGCTTATTGATACAACAATTGAGAATTTGTGTTCACTTTTTTTTGTAGCCTAATGTGGGAATATTTTATTATTGGAGTCCCTTAAATTAGTTTCTTCTAGGGCTAAATTTATCATTTTTATATCATTTGATGTTTGCATGGTTTAATTTAGTAATGTAATTTGAAGAAATTAGAATTTAATCCATAGTTTCAAAAAGAAGTTAGAATATTTAAAAATATATATAATTTAGTGTTGATAAAACTTAAAAATATATAACTATATGTTCATAATTGCTGGTAAATTAAATGCCCATAAGTAATTATTCATGTCTGATTTTCTTAATCTAATCAATTACTTAATTTTCACCATTATAATTATTGACGCATAAATCACCGACTTCCATTACTTTAAAAAAAGAAAAACAAAACAAAAAGTCTCATAGTGTTTGCATAAATGATAATAAAATGTAATAAACTATTAATAATTTTCTCGTGACTAAACCATGATAAATACATACATTTATTCTATCATCTTTATCCATTATTAATGGTTTAGGATGATTAATACCAAATTTCAGAAACTCCATAATCCCTGGAGTGAGCAAAGTTCATAAAATACAAAATTTAATTTTTTATTATTATTTTTTTTAAAAAAAAAAAAACTGTCAACATGAAAAGTGAGCAGAAATTCATCTTGTTTGCAATAAATATGCCACATTTTCAGATTTTCCCCCTTGCATAAAAATCTAGAACATCGTTCTCATACCCCGCCCTAATTAATGTATTTAGTAATAACTAGCTTACAAAATTCAATTAGTTTTAGCTTAATCAAAGTTCAACATCATTTTTGTCATTTATATATCTTAAAAAATAATCCATAGCCACATGGGAAATTGAAAAACAAAATTATTTCATAAAATATCTGAGCATATGGACAATTTTTTCAACATTATAGCATCATGAGATTTTGAATATATAAGCAGGTCTCTATTACTTAGGTAAGTTTATTTTTTAATGTAAGAATGGAGAAGTTGTTTCACAAGTGAATCTCGAACCTAAAATCTTAAGGAGAGCATGCTCTCAAAATTCAAGCCTTCAAACTGCACCACCCTTGAGGACGCAACTCTTTTTTTTATTACTGGCATGATAATTTAGTGAGGGTTAAACTAGTGATCTTGGTAAAATAGATTTAGTTACAATTAATATGTTAAAATTAATTTTCACCCAATCATCTTCTTGTTTGGTTCCGGACTTGTAAACGTGGTTTTGGTACAAAAAGTGATGTTGTTGATTAATGTTTGGTTTCTAAAATAATTTCAAACAATCAAAATGCTAAAAAGTTATTAGTTTAGAAAATAATTATTTATCCAAAATTCAAGCATTAAAACAGTCCCATTATTACTGTATTATTTTAAATTTTTTGAAAACGTGTTTTAAAAATTGTAGTTATATTTGAAGAGGAAAATAATATTAGAATCCCCCGAAGTTCAAATTTTATGTGTCATGTAAATTATAAAATTAATTAAATTATGCCCTAAAATTGCTCTAGTTACTTAATCTTCTCAATAAAACATAATTTTTATTTTTATTTTTATTTTGTAAGTTACACGAACGTGGAATTTTATGCACACGAGTAAAAAATAAAGAGATCAATTTTCATGATAAATTACCAAAGTGGACATGTAATTATTGATAAAGAAATGTTCGTTTATACAAATTTACGGTCACAAATTTAAGTAGTATTACATTTTTTATAGAGTTTATGGTCTTTCTCTCCCAATTTGTATTAAAAATAAAAAATTAAAAAAATAAAATATATGAATGTTTTGTCGTGTCTCGTTTTGAAAAAAGTCACATTTTCAGGGGTACATTTGCAATAAGTTCGCCCGACTGAGCTGCGGCCCATCATCGCGTTAATATGTGGGCCAGTCTATGTCAGGCTCTGGGCCCAAATAGGTAGGTAATTTGGGCCTTTTAGGCCCAAATAGAAAAGAGGGAACAAACTGTTAGTAGGAGGTTGGATCCACTTCCATACCTACAAAATATCTACATATATGCGTATTTAATGAAGTAATCACAAATATAATATATTTTTAAATTACAATAAAAAATTGATTTATTATCCACCAACTTTTTTATGACATTTAATGAAAACTTTATTAGTGACAAATCTCTTTGTCTTTAAAAAATAATAAAATCTATATATGTCTTCATTGTATAATGTACTTACTTGATAACGTAAATAGACAAATAATCTATTTTTTTAGTAGAACAAATTTCGTATTTTAATCTGAAACGATATATTACGTGTCAAAACTGAATGTTCATGACAACGACTTTTAATATAATTCTGAAGTGTGTACATAACTCTCTGCTACCTTCAACTACAAATTGGTTGAAGTAACTCTCTCTAAAACGTAGATTTTTAATTTTTTGTATTATTTCTTTGAGTTATAATGTTCAAATTTGTATGGATATATATATATATATATATATACATATATATATATATAAAGTACCGAATAGGTCTATAACGTGATTGATTATCTGATTTGATGTTAATCAATTTGCACTAAATAGTCATGGATCTGATTAATTGAATCGGTATTTGTAATCTCTCTTCCCCAATTTGTATTAAAAATATATAAATTATAAGCATACTTTTACTCTAATTTAAACCATAATTCAGTAGACCGATATTTGATTCTCATCTATTCGATATCACTTTTAAGATCTCACAAATGTCTCACATCGGAAAGTGAGAGGAGGAGGGTTACTCCCCTCGTTACTGATTGGTTTTGAGGTAAAACCCCACATTGAAAAGTAATACTCTTTATGGTCCCTAAGTAGATGCAAACTAACTAAAAGAATCATACAAATATATTATATGTAATAGCTTACTCTAACTTAATGTCCCATAATCATTATAAATGACCCTCCTAACTAGATTGTGACAGCATTGATGAGCACTTCCTCCTGAAAAGGGGTCTTTTTTTTTTACAAATTAGAACACAGCACCAGATAGGTAGAAAAGGCAGTGGTAAAGTACTGTTGGAGATTTGGCGTTTGCCCTTTTGCATTCCTCCTTCCCCATAACCATGTCCCCCTTTTTAATGGCGTTCAATTCAATTCCCCTCTCTGTTTCTGTCTCTCATCACGTGCTTTCTCTCTGCTCCTCACGTGACTCTCTCTATTGACTACTGGAGTGGAGAAAAGAAAACCCTTTCTCTCTCTCAGTCTCTGCAGAGTCACACAATCCCCCAAGTCCAAACATTTCCTTTCTTTTTTGACTTTTCCTTTGCATTTTCAGCTCAGATTCAGCTCAATTCATCAACCCTTTTAACCTTTTTCTCCATCTCTATATGTAAGCTTCCAATCATGGGCTGTTTTCAGTCCAAAACCATTCATCTCCCTTCCCCTGATGATGATCCTCCCCCACCCCAGCCCAAGCCAGATCCAGGTCTGTTCTCACAACCCTTTTGATTTTTGTTTTTTGTTTTTGTTTTTTGTTTTTTGTTGTTGGGTTTTGAGATTTGTGTGTTTTTTCCTTGTGGGGTTTTGGTTTTGAAGCCAATGGTGAAGAGTTGGAAGAAGGGCAAGTTCCCGTGTTCAAGGAGTTTGAGCTTGGTGAGCTTCGAGGTGCCACTAATGGCTTCAGCTCTGAGTTGATTGTCTCTGAAAGTGGAGAGAAAGCTCCCAATGTTGTTTATAAAGGAAAGCTTCGAAATAACCGATTGGTTGCTGTTAAACGCTTCTCTAAGCAGTCTTGGCCTGATCCTCAACAGTTTGTGGTAATCTCCTTTTGCACATTCAACCCATTTTGTTTATGTTTCAGTTGTGTTGACCGAATGGGTCAGTGACGCAGTGGTTTCATTGTTTGGTTGTAAACCGACACCAGCGTCACAGGTTTGATCCCGAGAATCAGCATTTGTCCCCCTCCCCTCCACATGTACTAAAAAAAAAGAAAGAACCAATCTGTTGATGTAATGTGAAAATGTGGCTGATTTTGATGTTGGGTTGTTGAGTTTGTTTTTGTGGTGTGTTTTTGTTGATTGCATGTGGTTTTGAACAGACTGAAGCTTCTGGAGTTGGTAAACTGAGGTTTAAGAGATTGGTTAATTTGATTGGATGCTGTGCAGAAGGGGATGAGAGGCTGTTGGTGGCAGAGTACATGCCTAATGACACTCTCTCTAAGCATTTGTTTCATTGTATGGTTTAGTTTCTTACTTTACTTTCATTCTCTTTTCAACATATGTTTACTTCACTCTTTACTATTTTATTTCCTCAAAATGGAAGATTCTGATATCCTTTTAACAATCATGAGTTGACCTCGTGGTCAATAGGGGCTCTATGAACCAAAAAGTTACTTCAGTTCATAGTAGTCACTTAACTAGGAGTTAATTTTTCACGGGGTTCTTTGACAACTAAATGTAGAAGGGTCAAAGGCTTTGTCTGGTGAAAATAGTCAAGGTGTGTGTAAGATAACCCAAATACTCACCGATATGGCATCGTTTTGTGATTTTGTACATTGAGCACATTCTCTAGAAGATTTTTTGGCATTTATTTACACTAGGAAGGTGCCTTGATGGTACATTGTAGAATCTCAAAAGTTATAAATGAACAGCTCATGGAGTCTCAAGTATATAAAGAACTAGAGACTTTATATACAATAAGCTTTAATTTGAAATCTTTTATGAACATAATTATGAAATTTGTAATCAACACGTTTTTAGTAGAATGAGGGTAATATTGAAACTTAACATTTTTAAGGGGAGGAAAATTGGAAAAGAAGAAACGGATAGGTTCTTTGGAGTATTGTTGCAATCCCACCTACGAACATATGAATGAATCATTTTATATATATATATCCGTGAGTGTTTGGACCAACCTATCTCTTGGAAATATAATTTCAAAGGCATATTTTCCTTGAAGCGATGACGATTAGCATTATCTCATTGTATTTAGATTTGTATTTGTTGGTTAATAAAATTAAATTTACCCCAACCCAAAGTCCATAGGGCATTTCTTGAATTTCAAAGCCCACAAGTGAGGGGGAGACTGGGAGTGGTGGTTAATAAAATTAAATTTACCCCAGTCTCCAAAAGTATTTACCGTATAATCTCATTGTTCATCTTCTTGAGAGTTTCAAATTTGTATTTACCGTAAATCTCATTGTAATAATAAACTAGAACTTGGCCCAAAACCTTTGTAAATACTTTCATCTTATCAATGAAAATGTTTTCGTTTCCTATAAAAAAAAACTAAAAACAACACTGTCGACTTGTCCTGGAAAATTGTTGTTTGGTCAGACTTTAGGATCTTCATTATCTTGGCATTGGGATTTTCCTTTCCCATTCTTTTTGAACGACTTTCCATTACACTGCAGGGGAAAAGCAACCATTTCCTTGGGAAATGCGTGTTAGAGTTGCATATTATATAGCACAAGCCCTTGATCATTGCAGCACAGAAAATCGAAAAATATATCATGATCTGAATGCATACAGAGTTCTTTTCGATGAGGTATACATTCGAAGAATGTTATTTTGTTATATAGCATTTTTAGACTATGAACTTTGGTCTACAAGGAATTTTTATTCATCAATGCCTAGTTTTTGCTATCGGTAACAATTGCTTTAATGTTAAGCTATAACTTTCTCATGGCAGGACGGGGATCCTCGGTTATCCAGTTTTGGTTTGATTAAGAACAGTCGGGATGGAAAAAGCTACAGTACTAATTTAGCTTACACTCCACCGGAATTTCTACGGACAGGTATGTATGTCAATAGAACATCTAAGCTTCTCGCCGAAATCTTAAAGCCCTTATGAACTTTATTATGATTTTAGTTAAAAGAAAGGCATACCAAATAATTCTGTGGAATATTAGATGCTTGATTTTGTTTCTTTTAGGCAGGGTCATTCCAGAGAGTGTGATCTACAGTTATGGAACTATTTTGCTGGACCTTTTAAGCGGGAAGCACATTCCTCCAAGTCACGTATGATAACGTTTACGGTTTATCTTCTTTGTCCTTGAATGTGTCCGTTATTTGATGAATCTTGAATAAAAATTGTATGAAATATGTTTTATAGAGTGATTTTCGCAACCCCTTAATCTGGCTTCGTCACCTCTGTTCTGTGTGCAGGCATTGGATTTGCTAAGAGGGAAGAACTTGTTGCTGCTAATGGATTCATCCTTGGAAGGGCAATATGGAGATGATGATGCAACTCAGTTGATTGATCTCGCTTCAAAATGTCTACAATACGAGGCAAGAGATCGCCCCGATATAAAATTTGTTCTTTCGGCAGTGTCTCCTTTGCAAAAGCAGGAGGTAAACTTTATAATATAGTTGACTTAACCTGGAAACTTTATCATGGTGCTGTGTTACTCCAAATTCTTTTCTCCGCGCACACAAGTTTTCTTAACGTTGATATCCTTGTTATCCTAGGTTGCATCACTCGTACTAATGGGTTTGACGAAAACACCAGTGGTGTTGCCAACTATGCTTTCGGCACTCGGTAAAGCTTGCGTCGGGATGGATCTTACTGCTGTACACGATATACTACTTAAAGTTGGCTACAAAGATGAGGAGGGTGCAGAGAGCGAAGTGCGTTAGTTTGTCCCTGTTTCTCAATCTCAGTAAATATATAGTAAACTTGCATTACATTCTTGGTCTTGTATGCACATCATAAGCCAACTTCGAGGAATCAGGATGCTTCGAGAGGCAAATGAAGGTTTTAAGTTACTAATTTTAATAACTTCGAACTCGGTAAATTGGAGGGTATCACTAAACGTCTCATGCCCTAATGATTTGGGCCACCCCTTGAAGTTTCCAATACCCATTGTTATAAGAAAGGAAAATACAACTCCTTTAAAGAGTGGCTCTTTTCTTTCAACATAGTAGTATGCTAGTTAGAACTCCTTTATTCATGATCATGCATAGTGAATACAAAACTAAGAAGTGTGCGAAAGCAGATTTGAACACTCACGAATAATAAACAAAAAAAGAAAACTTTGAGTGTAATCTTTAAATAGCATAATACTAACCATCATGGGTCAACCTCACTATCATGAGTTTGGTCTAGTGGAATAAGGGTCTTACAAATTGGGAGGTCATGAGTTCAATTTATGCTGACTGACCATGACCATACATGTCTAGAAAACAATTTCTTCTGTATCAGGGTTAGATGGTTGCCTTGAGAAAATAGTTGAGGTGGATGTAAACCGGGATACACGTGTATATAAAGAAATAATAGCATGATACTGGATTTTGTCTATCTTATGTTAATGTATGGCTGCTTGTGTTCAATTTTTGCAGCTTTCATTTCAAGAGTGGACTCAGCAAGTGCAAGACATGTTGAACACAAAAAAGTTTGGGGATATTGCATTCAGAGACAAGGATTACAAAAGTGCCATAGAGTACTACTCAAAGGTGCTTTCTATTTTCTCGACTTCGTAACTTCGATGTTTTGTCGCGATATGGTTAATGTAGCATGGGTAGTTCATAAGCCTGATGCATATCATTGATTATGCGATTCGAAATTCAGGACCATATTCTATGTTCGACAATTGTAAGATTAACATTATGATCACCTTTGAAACTGCAGCTAGTATCAATGATGTCAGTTCCTTCTGGTACCGTCTTTGTGAGGCGAGCACTCTCCTACTTGATGGTTGGTCAACCAGAACTCGCATTAAGAGACGCGATGCAAGCTCAGGTTTGCTTGCCCGAGTGGCCGACTTCCTTCTATATGCAGGCTCTTGCGCTCTCAAAACTAGGAATGGAATCGGATGCGCAGGACATGCTCAACGATGGAGCCTCCTTCGAAGCGAAGAAGCAAAACATCTGGCGCAGTTGAACGGGAATAGAAGATCCAAGCCGAAGAATCGATTTTTTTGGCCACAGTAAGTGTTTGGTCAACTCTTGATAAAGTTAGAGGAACAGTTTCAATTCTATATATGTATACAGAGCATACATCATAGAAAAAACTTCTTGAGTTCTGTTTGGTGTTTGAACTTAATGTTCACTTGCAAATTATTATTATACATCTATTTGATGATACATTTTTTTTTTTTTTTTGGGAAGAATCAATTTCATTGATATGATGAAATAGGGGAAAACCCCGAGCCAAATGGCCTTACAAAAATAACATCTATTTGATGATACATGAAGTAAACAGAAGAAAAATAGAGAAATTTGGAAGTAGAAAAACTATACATTTTATTATGATAGAGATTTGACTTTTGAGGGGGTTTTTTAATTAATTAATTAATATTATTATTTTAAAATTTACCTTTTTTTTACAGGGGGCTGACTGCAAATTAAAGATTCTCTTCAACTTTGAACAAAGGAGGAGACAGCAGATAGAAGGAATAAACAGGCAGAGCCCCATCTATTATAAAGGGTCAAAATGATTAAAAACAAGTGTAAGGATAATTAAAATATAAGAAAAAATAGTTTGGAGGGTTTCTATATAAAATTTATGTTTTCTTGGATCTTTTTGCAATTTAGCATTAATTTCTCCCCTTAGTCTAGTTTCATCTCTTTATACTCTGATGAAGAAAAGGAGGTTTGAGTATTTCCTTTCAAGGCTTAAACTTGATGACAGTATGTTACTTAGTTAGTTCTAAGGCATGTCTTTTTTGCAATTTCTTTATTTTGTTACTAAAAAGATGACAAGTTAATGTTCATATAAAAATATTAAAGTAATAACACATTTGAAAATACTATTAAATTTAGGGAATTTGCGCTGTATAACAATTTTTCTACTCTGCATTAGAATTATAGCAACTTTTTAAAAATATTGCAAGATATTATTGATGGAGTCTATCAGATATTATTGATGGAGTACATTATTGATGGAGTCTATCAGTCACTATTGATGG
>JBBMEF010000022.1:2196725-2210502 GCA_037832685.1 Sicyos baderoa | reverse complement strand
CTTCACTTTGGATAAGGATGTCTAGATATTTTTTCCAAGTTGAGTTTCTAGATATCTCTTAGATCATCTAGAGTTTTATTTGGCCAATTGGTTCTATATTCATCTTTGAGTCAATCTTCTTTGGGCTTGAATTCCCATTTTTGGGCTATAATATTTAACAATTTCACCAGTTTTACTTTAAGAAAAAACATAATTTCACCAAATATAATAAAACTTTTATTCAAAACAAATAATATATAAGGTAATATCACCCGTATGATATAGGTTAAAGAGTTGAAATTTAATTATTCTAAAAATAAAAATTAATTCCAAATTTTAAAAGTTAGATTTTTCTTTTTTGATAAAAAATATTGGAGGGAGATTCGAACCTATAACCTCATGGTTATTAGGTCGTACAAGATCCAGTAAAGCTATGCTACTTTTGACTTTAAGAATTGAGTTTACATACTGAGTCAGTGACACAGTATTTTTATTGTTTAGTTGTAAACTAGTTCAACCACAATATCACATGTTCGATTCCTGAAATAGATATTATTCTCTCCAACTTGTACTAAAAAAAGAATTGAATCTATATAATTTAATAAAATTTAGACTCAATTCGAGGATCGTACTCGTGACCCGGGTTGGGACAAAATATATATAAAGTAAAACTCGTCCAAAGTTTTTTTATTTTTATAAATAATAATAATAAATTACCATGTAAGCAGCCAGATGTACAATGGTAGGGACCAAAAATGTGTATAAATAGAAGAGTTTTATGGAGGGAATAGCATCCCCTTCACCAGTACATCTTAGTACATTTTTCCTTTTCTGGGACGTTAATTTTGATGGAGGCAAATTGGGTAGTGGCGGCGGCGGCGACCGCGGTGGCAGTGGCAGTGGCGGTGGGGTTCACAGCGGTGAAATGGGCGGCGAAGAGCTTGAATGAGTGGATTTATGAGGCTAAATTGGGGGACCGGCGGATGGCTCTGCCGCCGGGGGATTTGGGATGGCCCTTTATTGGGAATATGTTAGCTTTCTTTAGAGCCTTCAAATCTTCTAATCCTGAAACTTTCATTGATGGCTATGTTTCCAGGTCATTCTCTTAATTTCTCCCTTCATATTAGTTTATTTTTTAATATTATTTTTTTAAAAAATAATTTTTTTTTCGAGCAGGTATCTCGATGTGAGTATCGGTCTCGTAACTGTTACATGCATGGTTAAATTAATGCATTTTGAATTTGAACTAACTTATTAATCATAGGGGTGAACATAGGTTGGGTTGGGGTGATTTTCAACTCAACCCAAAAATTCGGGTCGGTAAATTCTCCAACCCAACTAAACCCCATTAAAAACACAACCCAACCCTTTATTTTTGGGTTGGATTGGGTTGGGTTATCGGATTCATAAATTTGCATCTAACATCCCTTTTTCGATTCCTAAAAACGTAAAACGAACATTAACATAAGTAGATTCTTATTGCAAATGCGAAACTCAAACTTACCTAACTTCAAAATCTCATCAATATGTTGAAAGTTTAAAAAATATTAAAAAATAAAAAATATAATAATAATAATAATAAAATAAATATACATATACATATATATATATATATATATATATATAAATAATATAATAATTATATATAGGTAAAAAAATATATATTTTTAACTAAATGATAAATTTGGGTCGGTCAGATTGGGTTGATTCGGATTTTTGTGCACCCCTAATTAATCATATACATATAATTATAATTTAAACATATTTTTATATATTAAATTTATATACTTGATTAAAAAGTTCGAGTTTAGTCAAAACTTGAGTCAAAATGTTTTTAGAGTCATTTTTCTCCTCAATAGCTATGAGTATTTATTTATCAATAGCAATTAGAGTAAGAGAATTCAAACCAATAATTTTAGAGGATTTTTCATGTATAATAAAAATTGGCTAAAATATTACATCTATAGCACAAAAGTGAAAATAATTACACATATACCAAAAAATAAAAAATAGTAAGTTGATTGAGTTCAATAAGAGTTCAATCACTAATTATTGATTGAACTCAATCGCTTAACAAGCTGATTGAGTTCAATCACTAGTTATTGATTGAATTCAATCACTCATAATTTTGGTATAAACAAATTTTTAATAAAGATGTGCTATAATTTTAATAGGGGTTCTAAAGTTGGTATACATAATAAATTTTAACATTAATATTGATTTATTTATTTGTTGATTAATCACTTTATAATTGAACATTAATATTGGTTTATTTATTTTGTATATTTAATTGGAATTCGAACAATTTGAAATTTCTTAACATGGAAGGAATATTGATGTGTTGTTTTTGGTATTTTGTTTTTCCTTTTTCTCTTACATGCATGCATTGGTTATGGCAAATAAATTATTGCAAATTTACATCGATAATTATCAGTTTTTTGAGGGGTAAAAAATATTGGTTTTTGTGTCTTTCGAAATTTCTCTCTCCAACTTCTAAGGTATAATTATAATATATTTCAGGTTTTGAATTTACAAAGAGAATGATATTATATATTATTTTAGTACTTTTGAAACAGATTTGTTTTATATGAATTTTAAAAAACAAAGAATGGGAAAAGTTGTTTTCTATTTTATTTTTAACCTATCTTTCTTCAACGTGAAGAATTCTTCTTCTTCTTCTTTTTTTCTTCGAATTATTTTCTTATTTATTTATATATTTAAGTTAACGTACTAATTAACTAAATTGGAAGGTAAACTAAATTTTAGTTTCTTCATCCAAAGAATTTGTGACTTGATAATTTTATTGTTTAATGTTAATGTTCAACCTAAAATTCATGAATTTAATCATAAAAAATGGTTTTACTCTCATTAATTTAAAAATAATAATGCTTTTTATATCGAGTTTGTAATTTCGTGTCCCTAAGTTGTACTAAAAAGAATATCTTATTTTCAATTATATATGAATTAAAATTTTAACTTAACTTAAAATATTATATATTTTTTAAAATGCAAAAGTAAAATCATTATAAAGGCTTCGTGTGAACGAAAAACAAGGATGGAATTACCATAATGCCCCTATTGCGTTTTTACCTGCATGCTTGAAAAATGTAATGAAAGTGAAGTAAGCAAACAAAGAAACAGTGAGCTTGATTCGATGAACCATATCCAGCACTGTCTCTTTCATTTTTTTTAAACTATTTTTCTCCATTTTTGTACTTTTATAGTTATGTATTTTTTTAAATAAAATAATACCAATATACTAAAGCAAAATTGTACTGGGTAGTCTAATTTTACAAAATAATTATAGATCTAGGCAAATTTGAAAATATTAGTATTTATAGTCAAATATACAATATAAATAATATTCATCCTACTGTATTATGTATTAGTTATTCAGTATAAAAAATATTATTTTATACCGTATATTTGACTATAGTTGCTAATTTTTTTTAAATTTGTCTGATGTTGTAAATATTTTATCAATTTAGTCTATTCATGCAAAAACCCCTATACTAAAAAGAGTATAGCAAATCAATTACAAACATTCTTCAAAAAGAAAAAAATATTATGAAAATTGGTACTAAAAAAACATTCTCATAAGACATCGCAAATATCCGTAACACTGTAACACTTATCGAGGTGTGCACAAATTTCGTCTAAATATAAAAAATAAAATTAAAAATTATTCATCATTGTTCATCCGGTTTTAAATTAAATTTTGATTTTTTTTTTTAACACAAAAATTGAATTTTGATTTCTCAATTAATAATACCTTATCTATCAATTTTAGTTGAGCATCCAACGAGTAAGTTATTCTAACATCATTTTATATTACTTTTAAATTGTCACTAAAAAAACATAATTGAACTCATATGATGTGTGATATACTAACAACCACAACATCACGAATTTCAAAGTAAAAAATAAAAAAATAACATCACGAATTTTAATTTGAATTCCTCCTTTCAAGTTTTGTTGAATTTAAAAAAAAATGTATTTTAAATTTATATCAACAATTTATTTTTTATCTTTATACTTATTTAAATCTTATCCTTTTTTATATTTTCAAATATTAATTTCTATCAATATTTTGTACAAACTTAATAACTATGAAGTTATATATTATAGTAATTGGAGATTATAGATTAAATTCTTCATGAATTTAAATATTTCTTCCCCAATATTATTATGTAAAACAAAATATTAATTTCAGTTATGTACTTTCTATACAACTTTAAAATTGGAATCTACGATAATTTGAATTATTTAAGTGAGCTTGGTTAAATAATAATAATAATTTAATACCATAAAAAATGCAATATAAACCTAGTTTAAAGTAATAAAAAAATGAAGTGAGAGAAATTAAGGGCATGTTTGCCCCGTGGACAAAGGGTGAAGTTGGCTTGACTTGACTTCTATTTCATGTTTGCCCCATGGACTTTCATAAGTCCATCCAACTCCTTCCCAACTCCACGCGTGGGCCCCATATTTTTATTTAAATATTAAAAATTAAAAAACTACTCAATATTTATTTTTTTATTTAAATAAAAACTTCAACAATTCACTTCCCATCACATCAAACGTAATTTTATTATTAAAAAACGATTAAATATCTATTTTTTTATTTAAATAAAAACTTCAATCATTCTCTTTTTATCCAATCAAACATAACTTTATTTTTTATTTCCTTCTCCCAAACATAAACTTATTTCACTTATCTTTTATTTCCATCCCAACTCAACTCAACTCAACCCATCCCCTCAAAGCCAAACATGTCCTAAAAGAAATTTGACAGCATGGACTCATTTTATATTAAAGAAATGTTCGATAGCATTATTCGAAATCAGCGAAAATTGGCCCGAAAATAAAAAAAAAAAAAAAGAAAGAAAACTTTTCTTAAACAATAAAATCCGATATTAATTTGTTATTTAATGGGATCAGTTCCATGTCGGTGTGGTGCATCGTGGTCGTCGATCTATGATGTTTATTTTATTCAATAATTATTTTATTTTATATTGAAAAGTGGACAATTTCTTGTGTTCATCTTAGATTTGCTCAATTGTATGGTTTGTCGCCATTTTCTACAACACTGTTCTTACAAACATGGTGTTTTTATATTATTTTTTCTAGTATTACTTCCCCCCTTATTTCTGAATCTATTTAAAAAAAATTAAACATAAAAACAAAAAAATAAAATGATTATTAAATGGAATATAAAGAAATGTATTAAAAATAAAAATGTAGTTCATTTTCCTATCTGAAATATTACTTTCTTCTTGTACAAGAAAAATACGTGTTGTTTTTCTTACAACAATGAAATCTTAAACCTAATAAAAAAAATAGAAGATTAAAAACTAACTTTCTTCTAAATAATAATGGTAAAAATTGAGTTCCACCACAAATATTGTTAAATTAAAAAATAAATTCTCAACAATATATTTTTTTATGTCCTAAGAGGGTGGTACAGTGGATGAATACTTGGGTTTTGGAGGTATACTCCATTCAAGATTCCAGGTTCGAGACTCACTAATGACGGGACAACGTCAAAAAAACAATATATTTTTTATCCTAATTATAATTAGAAGAATAAAATCTAATTAATTAAATGAATTGATTTACAGGTTTGGGAAAACCGGAGTCTACAAGGTTCATTTGTTTGGAAACCCTAGCGTGGTAGTGACGACGCCGGAGACATGCCGGAAAGTGTTGACGGACGACGAAGCCTTTCAGCCTGGATGGCCGCGCGCCGCCGTAGAACTCATCGGAAAGAAGTCCTTCATCGAAATGCCGGTCGAAGAGCACAAGCGCCTCCGCCGCTTAACCTCTACTCCGGTGAACGGTTTCGAGGCACTGAGCAATTACATTCCATACATCGAGGAGAACGTCTTGGAATCGTTGGAGAAATGGTCCGAAATGGGACCGATCGAGTTCTTAACTCAACTTCGTAAGCTCACTTTCAAAATCATCATGTACATTTTCCTCAGCTCTGAGAGCGAACCGGTAATGGAGGCGTTGGAGAAGGAGTACACTCGGCTTAACTACGGCGTCCGAGCCATGAGAATTAACCTACCTGGATTCGCCTACTACAGAGCACTCAAGGTATTTGATAATTTGCCTCAATCAATTACGAAGAAAGTAGTTATAACTTATAGTTATGGATGGATTCTGGAATTTGTTTGATCGATTGAGCTTTTGATTACTTGTTCAGGCTCGGAAGAATCTCGTGGCTGCGTTGCAAGGAATCGTGACGGAACGAAGGATCCGAAAATTGGACAAATCGGCGGTGAAGAGGAAGGACATGATGGACGCTCTGATTGATGTTGAAGATGAAGGTGGCAGAAAATTGACCGACGAGGAGATCATTGATATTCTGGTTATGTACTTGAATGCTGGTCATGAATCTTCAGGCCACACCATGATGTGGGCAACTATTTTGTTGAATGAACACCCTGAAGTTCTCAAGAAAGCCAAGGTTTGTACTCAATTACCACCTTAATTATCCTGTTTGGTTATATTAATCATGTTATATTATCATATATTCATATACGGGTATTCCGAGCTTCACCTTACTACATATGCATGCACCCTTGTCATGAAGTCTGAATCCGATAGACAACAAAAGATTTTACAACTAAGTTCACTCATAGGAACTAACATGGAGTAACCTAGTGGTCTTAAATAACTAAGAAGAGATGTATTCAATCCATGATGACTACATTCATAGGAATTAATATGTTATAGGATTAGACGGTATGTTCTGTGGTAATAGTCGAGTTACGTGTAAGCTAGCTCTGATGGTCACAATTAAAAATAAAAAATGAAGTTCACACTTGAGTTTTGAACATGGAATGTCCAAGCCTCTATCAAAGAGGATGCCCTTAAGCAATATTATCACATGGATAAAATTTGATCAATCATGATAAAAGTTGGTTTGAAAAAATGAACAGGCCGAGCAGGAGGAGATTGTGAGGAGGAGGCCTGCAGGTCAAAAGGGATTGACATTGAAAGAATGCCGGGATATGGAATATCTCAACAAAGTGGTCGATGAGACTCTTCGCTATGTATCATTCTCCCTTGTTGTATTCAGAGAGGCACAAATGGATGTCAATCTCAATGGTATCTCTCTCTCCCTCTCTCTATAAATTATGTAATGATTTTGATTGAAACAATGTGGCTGGTGATTTTATACCGTTAGAATGTTTGTGAGAGAGATATTGAATTCTATCATGTAACTATGCATCTAATAGTTAGTAGGGTGGAAGCAACATCATTAACACCCGGAAGAATGGCCTTTTGTCTCTTCGATTGAAACAATGTGGATAACGGTTTTATACCATTGAACTATCATCTGTTGATCTAGTAGTCTATGTTAGCCACCTACCTAGGAATTAATTTCGTACGGATTTTCTTGACAACCAACTATTTATTTTATGGTTAGACGGGTTGTCTCATGAGAATAGTCGTAGTATGCACGAACTGGCAGCCTTGCTCGAACTGCACAAATATGAAAAAACAGTTTTATTCCATTGTATGTTTGCAAGAGAGATATCAAAACTTGTTGTTTAACTATGCTGATGGTTAGGAGGGCGGCAGCGAAATTATTAGCGCCTCGAAGAAAGATTTTTCCTCTTCTATATCTCCCTTGTATGAATGGTCTCTGTCTGGTTGCAGGTTATCTAATTCCCAAGGGTTGGAAAGTGCTAGCTTGGTTCAGAAGCATTCACTATGACCCGGAAGTTTACCCAGATCCAAAGAAGTTTGATCCTTCAAGATGGGATGTAAGTTAAAATCACTGTTTCAATCGTTGTTTAACCATTGAAGCGCTTTTTGTAATTGACTCATGATCCTACGATCTCTTATTTTTTTTGTAATTTTTCATTCATCAATGAAAGTTTTCATTTCTCATCAAGAAAAAAGAATTCAGTGAAATCCATCTCTAAAATGTGATATCTACTCTGTGTTTGGCTTAAAGGGATTCATACCAAAAGCAGGGGAGTTTCTTCCATTTGGAGCAGGAAGCAGGCTGTGTCCAGGAAATGATCTAGCCAAATTGGAGATCTCCATTTTCGTCCACTACTTTCTTCTCAATTACAAGTGAGTTCACTTGGAAATAAACACATTTCCTTTCATTTTTCTAGTTCAAATCTTAACCCAAACAAAACTTATGAGCCGAGGTAAATTTAATTATATTAGCCAACACTTCTCTAACTTAAAATCAATATTAATTGTAAATAAAGCTACTCGGTAGGGTTTTGAACTCAAAACCTCTTGCTTACTATGTCGAATCATGTTTAATCACCAATCAATTCAAAAGCGTAAGCTTATGGGTTGAGGTGAACTTAATTATATCAACCGTCCTTAAGGAGTGGCGCGATGGTCGAAAACTTAGGCTTTGAAGGTGTGCTCCCCTCAATGTCTCAAGTTTGAAACTCACCTGCATTAATTTATAGACACCTACTGTGTCACCATTCCTTCAATGTCTTCCAGTGCCTGTCCTAGAGATGGACATGGTTACCTTGGGTATAGTTGGTCGAAGCTCCGATTTTCCGGTTTAAAACCTAAAGAGTTCACTTGAAATTTACAGGCTGGAATGGCTGACTCCTGATTGTCCAATCTTGTACCTGCCGCATTCGAGGCCGAAGGACAACTGCATTGCGA
This sequence comes from Sicyos baderoa, assembly GCA_037832685.1. Lineage (NCBI taxonomy): Eukaryota > Viridiplantae > Streptophyta > Magnoliopsida > Cucurbitales > Cucurbitaceae > Sicyos > Sicyos baderoa. The sequence continues at coordinate 2,201,865 of JBBMEF010000022.1, read as the reverse complement.
AGATCAGTAGGAAATAGAGGTCCTGCTGGGTTGTGTGGGGGGAGAGTTTTAGTTTGAATGTAGCATGAGAAGATGGGGTGTTTGTACTGTGTAACGCCCACACAGAAAAGACATATACATTTATGTTGGCTTCTCCCCTCTGTTGTTGCTTGTGAGTTTTGTACTGGAATTCTGCTTGGAATAAATTAAAGTCATTGCTGTTTGTTGCCTCTCCTTTTCTTATCACTCTTTCAATTTTTGGGATCACATTTCAAGGTTTAGCAACAATTTTGACACTCAAACCATGTTTGTATCTTAGGAAGATACATATATTTGGAGTTGATATTGAGAAAACTTACCATTAAATAATGTTATTATTAGATACAATAATATTATTATTAGATATAGTGACTTTGATTTTTTTTTATCAAATATAGTTATGTTGGGATGCAAACAAAATATCATACATTAGTTAGAAGAGTGAAAGATCATGAATATATAAGTGATAACAACCATTTCTATTGGTGGGAGATCTTTTGAGGGAAGCCCAAAAACAAAGCTATGAAGGTCTAGGCCTAAAATAGACAACATCGCATCAACGTTAATACTAATATTTATGATACAATTGCATTAATATGCATGAGTTATCGTTATTAGTTTTTATTTGGTTTCTAACACAATCGAGATTTCAATACAACACAACAACATGTGCATAGAATAGAATACTTCAATAAATTGAAGTACAAAATTGTAATCTAAACTAAAATATGGAGCTATTTTCTTAACACACTAGGTTCAAATTTTACCACTTTTAGAAAATAAGTACTAATACAAAATAGGTATTTGACTAGTATGGTAGAAAAAAAACCATCAATAACATATTTTTTTAATGATTACGTATATAACATAAAGTTGAACTTGAGTTCAATTTATGATAAATACGTAGTTTGTCAAATATATAAGATATATTTTGAATTTATCAACTTCTCTTCAATAAATTTACAAGTATATGTATATTAATTATAGACAAAATAAAATCCATTAGATAATACATGAATTTGAAATGGTATTTTTAACCTAATAATTTTCCCTAGTTTAGACAAGCAGCAAGCAACGGCGCGCTCCTTGGTGGTTTCTTAAGATTACCATGAACTCAACCGTAGACGATCATTTCCTTAGACCCGCAAGGTACTATAAAATCTTTCGAGTCTGAAAGTCTTGGAGCCAAAATGGCCGCGGCTATCGGAAACCGAACGTCCGGCGGATGGTACGATCCTCACACGGCGGACGCCTCTCGTTCCACCGCCGAACGAATTCTGCCGGTCGATTTTGTTCTTGAGGTCAGAGATGCTAGGGTATGCTTGCTCTTACTATTGTTTACTCGTTCTCATTGCACGTTGTTTAATTTCGCATTCGCACTTCAAATGTTCGTCGAAATGCCGATTCGATTCACGAGGAGTTCGATTTGAAGCTTCAATTAATTTCTTGTTCTATTCGAAAACCTTAATGTAGAAGAAGATTCTTGTTGTGATGAAAATGGTGGATTAGGTTTAGTATTGTGAAGGATGGAAAGAATCACTTAAAATTCTAGTTTATTTCTCTCTGTGCCATTGATTTCTTTTTTTTTTTTTTTTTTTTTTTTTTTTCAGATACTGATGTCGTCTGAATATGAAATCATGAGAAATTATTCACCATCATTGTATTGAATGAAACGGACCTTGCGGACCGATCGCAGACAGAGGTTCGGAACTTCTGTAACTTCCATGTTCTTCGGTCGTTTTATCTTATTATAGTAATCACTTCTGAGCTTTTACTGCTAGAGTTGCTTTCAGTTCATTCTGGATTTCGTAGGTCATTAATGTTGATCAGGTAATCTGTTACTGAAATGTTTCTTCTATTTTTTGATCAAACGTCGTATTGACAATTAACCTCCTACTCTGATACTATGTTGAATCATGTTCATCAATTAACTCAAAAACTTTAGCCATTAGGTTGAGGTGGATTTAAATATATCAAGTGTCAACCAACATTTAATAAAATAAAAGTATCAACCAACACTATAACGCCAAGGGCTTATTATTTGTAATTGAAGTAATTGGTGTTAAATGCTTTCTAACCATCATTGTGTTGCCTAGTAGTTTAATAAGAGGCTTGTACATCAAAAAATGCTTAAAGGTTATGAGTTCAATCTATGATGACCATCTATCTAGTTGTTAATTTCTTACTTGTTACCTTGACAACCAAATGTAGCTGGATGAGAAGATTGTCCCATGAAAATAATCGAAGTGCGTGTAAGCTGGTTCGAAACTCTCTCACTCTCACACACACACACACATATATACAAGTTAAGCTTTCTCAAACTTCTCCTTGAAGGCGTTTTACGATCTGACCTGCTACATTAAGTTGATGGATAACTCTTAGTTTCTTACCAATGACTTTTTTACGTTTTGATGTGTGGGTTTGTAATTTACACTTGACAACTTGCCTTCGCAAGTAAACTTCCACACTGAGAGACTCGAGAATACGGATAAGTAGCCCGATTCTAGTCTTCTTAACATACGGATACCACATTAGTTTCATATCAAGTTGATGGAAGTGTTGCTAGTAAAATGCCAGTGGGCTGATAGAAATACTTTGTTGTGTGTGCAGGACATGAGTGTAAATGATGTTCGTGGAATTCTCTTCGACACTATATCATCTTTTGATAGTAATTTGGATCATGAAAGGGCCATGAGAAATCTTATTGAGACGCAATTGATTGCTCTGCACAAAGCTTTGCTCGTTCCTTTGGATTTTAGCAATGATGCTTCTATCAAGGTGGCTTCTAACTTTTGAATCTTTATCGTACTTGGAGGCTTGGTCATTACACTTATACACTTGATTTTTTAAAATTGCATGTCATATTTTCCAAAAGCATTCTTGGAATCCTAGTAAATTTGAAACTAGAACGTTTTTTTTTTTTTTTACTTTGGATTTTTTGAATGAGTATGATGAAAGTGAATTAGTGATGTGATGTATACAAAATTGTGGGGAGAATGAAAAGTAGGTAGGAGGAGAATGAAAAGGGATTTTTGGAAAATACGATTATGGGGGGAATAATTCCTGGTAACCAAAAAATGGGGAATCATCCTCATTTCCGTTCTCCTTATTCTCTTGTGGCACAAACACACCCTAAATATTATAGGTCAGAAGGTATGTCTTGCGAGGACAGGAATATAACAAACATTGTCTTTTATTTGTAAAATTGGGCTTGGATTTCAGGAGTATTTTTTTAAATCGAGAAATTAATGTAGAAAACATAGATAAAATTATTATTAATTGATGGGCCTTTTAGTTTTGAGGCGATAGAAGGAATTTAGTGTGGGCGCCTACTCATTCACTCAATTTATTTTTCTTTATGATAAATAGTGAGAAAATTAATATGTAGAAACCTCCCTCCCATATCTCTATTTCTTCGATGTCTCTCGGTGCATGGCCTAGAGACGGACGTGATTACCCCAGGTATAGTGGAGCGAAGTTCCGATTTCCCGGTTTCAAAAGAAAAAAAAAATAGTGAGAAAATTTTCATCTTTTAAAATTATTTTTGCTTGAGCCACGAAGACTTGGAGAGGGAAGAAGTAGGTGAGGTTAGGATATTGTTGAAAATTTTGAATCTTTGTACGAGAGAGCTCTTTCAGAAGACAAACTTCTTATTGAATAAAGAGGATTTCTTCATTTTCTCCCTTTTATTTTCTTTGTTCCATGAATGGTAGTAGAATTGAACTTTTTGAGTTGGTCTAGTGGTCAAATAAAAACCTTTGTAAATCATTATAAGTTCAATCTATGACGTCTACTTACCTTGGGATTAATTTCTTAAAAATTACCTTAGTCAATTATCTCAGAAAAATGATGTGCGTGTAAACGATGTTCTAGACGCTCACTGATATAAAAGAAACCGAATTAAAAGAATATTTGGATAAGTTTGAAGAGCAGCTGTCCCAAGTCGCAATGGAAGCATCATAAATATACTGACTCGGGCTGGTTGATTCTTCATCTTTATCACATTTTCTTTTTGGAAAGTAGATCCAGTGTCATGGAATTTAATTTGTTTTTCTTCATTTCATTTCATTTTTATGTTTGACTAATTATTTTATGATTTCAACATCATATTAAAGTCAAGATTATGAAAGTCAAAAGTGTCATATTTCCATTAATGATTTTCTCAAATAGGGGAGAAAGGAAAGGTGGGAGGGAGTTCCAAGGCATCTACTCATTATTTAATTTCCTAAAAAGGCAAGGAACCATGTTTGTTCTGAGCCATTTTACTTTAATTAAATAACATAAAGAGTAAGGAACCATGTCTTTTATTTCTCCTTGTATCATGCATTCATGTTAGACATTAGTTGATTAGTTCCTTTCCTTTGAGTAAAAGAAAATGTCGTGTCTGAATTCTTCAAACATATAGCCTAATAAATTAGATTCTCCAATTACCCTTTTTTTTTACACAAATTACCTTTTCTTTGTTCCTATGACTTTTTTGTTCTCTTATTTTCCTCTTTAATAATCGTTCTTATGACTTGAAAAATGATAATATGTTTGTCATCTTCCGGAAAATACCAGAAATATCTTTCCAACTTTAATTAATGTTAGTCAAATATTGTTGTTTCCCTCACAGTTATGCCATCTGATTTGGATAGCTGTGCTAAAGAATTTTATTCCCTACTTATGTGTGCCAATTTAATGTTATTTATATTATAGAAATTACATTACTGTTTTTCAACTTTGGAAGTGTCTTATAGACATTTGACATATAAATTGAATTGTGTCTGATAAAACTCTGAACTATCAAATTTTGTATATTGTAAATATTTAGAAGAAAAAAAAAAGCCAAATAGGTAAGGAGCTATCAGATGCAAAATTGACCAAAGATTAGTTATAAAATTTAGTTGCCTATGAAACGCAAAATCGAGAGTTCATAAGTTTATCAGATTTTTATTTTTTTAAATGGCACAAATTCGAAAACTTGGATTAAACTTGTAATTTTGTATATATATATATATATATATAAATACACCATTATTGACTATTGAAATTGCTGTGGGTACAAGATTGCCAGAAGTTAATGTGAACTCTCTTCCATTCAGACGTTGATGAGATTTCCCCTGTTTTCACACCCTACGAA
>JBBMEF010000022.1:2174146-2189753 GCA_037832685.1 Sicyos baderoa | reverse complement strand
TGATTTTGATAGATTTGCAAATATTTTCAAAAAGTTGCTATTTACTCAATTTTTTTATTTTATTGTAATATACATGCAAATTCCCCTTAAATTTATCTTTCTAATTCTCGGGTTGAAATATTCCAACAAAAAAAAAAAAAAAATCAAATTTCAAATGGAATATGATTCCTATTTTGAGTTTGAAGATTCAAATTTTTTAATCTTTTAGCCTAGAACATGTCAATCACTCTGGTGAATGTGATTCTTGTTCAATTCACTGAATTCATGAGGATAAAATTTAGAGAATTTGTACTGTATACCAATTTTAGGATCCTCTATTAGAATTATAACACATTTTTATCTATTAAAATTATAACACAATTTTATCAAAAATTGATTTATACTAAAATTCAAAGTGATTGATATCAATCAACAATATTTGATTGATATCAATCAGTTTGTTAAGTGATTGAACTTATCAATCAATTACCATTGATTGATATCAATCACTTGAAATTTTACTATGAACCAATTTTTGATAAAAATATGCTATAAATGCAATTTTTTACTTTATTTTTGTTATACATAAAAAACCTCTTAAAATTTAAGGAAAAAGAGGATGGTGAAATTTTATGAATTTAATCTATGGTTGCTATTATCTATTATTCATTTTTTTAATGATTTTTTTTCAAAAGAATTATTCATGAGAATAGTTTATTATGTGCGGATAAACTAGACATACTATATATAAACAATGTATATTCAAATTTCGAATATCTTCTTTTCTTAAAGATAAATAAGAAAAAGATAAATGTAACTTACTTTTAATTGCAACTGGTTGATTAAAAATTTTCTTTTCTGGTTGATTTGGTCGATCACGTGATTAATTATTTGGTATTAATCCATTTTTATTCTACGATCATGAGTTTAATTCCTAAAATTAGTATTTATAATCCCTAATCCCACTTATATATATATATAATCTCTTTTCTTATCGTCTACATCAGCACTGTGGCCTTTTAATCCCCGCGTGGCACGTGCGAACGTATCACATGGCGTATTTTCTTTTTTCTAATATAGTATATATATGATTCTATATTTGAAGTAAATATAAAATATTTATATTTCTTATACTACACTTTTTTTGTGATTTGGATTCCATAGAAAGTAGATTTTATCACACAGACAAATTGCGATCAATAAATGTATATTTTAGGCCCGTTTGATAATCATTTAGTTTCTTGTTTTTGGTTTTTCAAATTTAAGCTTATTCTCTCTCAGATTTCCTACAATATGCTACATCCTTCTTACCATTTATCCATATTTATTTAGGAAAGTAGGAGAATACTAACCAACTTTTAAAAACAAAAACAAACTTTGGAAAGCTATTTTTTTTTTGTTTTTAAAAGTTGGTTGGTCTTCCCTTACTTTCTTAAGATGTATATATGGTAGAAAGGATGAAACAAAGTATAGGAAATTTGAGAGAAAATAAGCTTAAATTTGAAAAACAAAAAATAAGAAACCAAATGGTTATCAAACGGGGCCTTAGTTTCTGTTTGATAACTTGTTTTTTTTTTTAAATTTTTCAAATTTAAGTATATTTTTATTCAAATTTTTTACAATAAATTTCATCTTTTTTATAATTTATCTATCTTTATTATAATATTTTTAGTGATTTGTAAACTTTTAAAAGTTTATTTTTAGTTTTGTACTAAAATTAGTCCATATATTAAATTTGAAATCAATATTAATTGAAATTGGTTCAATAATGTTAAGAATCTTAATGCAAAATATGATTACCTTTTAAAAATTTATTGAGGAAAATGGTAAGTTTTAAAGAAAAAGAAAAAAAGTACTTTTTTTTTTGTAAGGATCAATTTAAAATTTAAATTTTTTTATTTTTTATTTTAAAGTTGTGGGATTGAAACATAACAAACCTCAAAATTTAAAGATTAAAATTGGACTATTGATTTTTTTTTTTTTTTTTTTGTCAAGGATGAAATTAATGTCAAAACTTAGGGAATAAATCTGAATTTTTGAATTAAAAAAACAACGATGTTTATTATTTGGGAAGAAACGTGTTTCGCGACGCAGTGTTTTAATTTAATAAAGGCCGGCAATACATGCGGTCCAATCGTTTTGTTTTTAATTATATATTAATATTATTTTTGTAAGAATTTTCTGCGTTTGCAAAAAAGGAAAATAAACATTTAAAAATAGATTGTATTTGTTGGGTCGTTGATCCGGTTTCAGACAATATTACGCATTACCCGCTCTCTCTAGGTATGCGCCTCTTCCTTTGAATTTTTCTTCCTTTTTATTTTATTTTTATTTATTTTTTTCTCTTCATCGATTATTTATCTGTTCAATTCTTCACTGATGCGAGTTTAAGTTTCGTATAATCTGTTCATGATCTATTGATTTTGTTTTTGACGGTTTTGGTTAGAAATTCACAATTTGCTTTAATCGCGAAAGGACATGAAATTCATCGTTAATCAAAAGTCAATTATGAAGGTCGATCTCTAGATCGTAACATGGTGTTAGATCTGCTAACAAATTCGATATCGATCGGAATTTGGTTCATCGGGTTTTTAGGATTTTATGAATTCATTGTTTGGGGGTTTTGAGTCACAAACAATTAGAGATAATATAAGGAAATTTGGAATCATCCTTTTGGAAATTGGATTCATGCCTTTTTTTATAGGGAAATTTGGATTCATGCATTCACTTTGTCACAATCTGGGAATTTAGTGGAGGATATATATATATATATGATCAAATAGCAAATGCATTTTGTTAAGAAAACAGAACAACAATTAAAGAAAACTTGTAAAGAAACAAGAGCACAAAGATTTACGTGGTTTACGTTAGTTACATCCACGGGCAAGAGAGAGAACGGTTGATTAATTCGGAGATATAAGATTACAGAATGTTGATCAAGAGGGGCTAGGGTTTTAAGAGAGTTTGTATAGCGAGACTCTGATTGACTAATTGTGGGCTATCATAGTTCAAGGCATATCTCAACACATTTCTTTCCTGAATAGTTTTTTGAGGCTTTGCTCCGAGAAATTATGCTCCCAATGTTTGCCTGTTGTTTAGCTGATTTGGCTTGGTGGACATATATCTTATCTCTAAGTTTTCTATTAAAGAAGTTTGAGAAAAATATCTTTTTAGTCCCTAGATTTGGGGTTCAGTTTCTATTTGGTCCAGTTTCAAAATTAAACACTTTTGCCCCTACATTTCAATGCTCAATTTTAGTCGTCGTGTATTTGATGAGTTTACCCTAAACTTTCTTTCTTTTAAAAATCGAATTCACGTCAAGACTAAAGTAATTAGTTCATCAATATATTGGAATTTGAAAATTAGTCTAGTCATCATTTTAGTCAATAGTTCGTGATGTAACAAACGATTTTGTTATCTCAAGGACTAGGATTCAGCATATTGAAACATTAGATGTATAAGTGTTTGATTTTTAAACATAAGCACCAAATGGAAATCATACCTAAAACCTAGGGACTAGAAGTGTATTTTTTCCTAAGAAGTTTCTTGTTATGTCTTGTGTGAAGAGAACTTATTGAGCTATTTTTCATTTTCTGTGTTCAGTATTCTGTTTGTAATTATCTATTCTTAAAACTGCATTTTTAACCTCTTTTCATTTAGCTGTGATACTGTAATTGTTGTATTCACAGTGACTCATTGTTTATATAAAGGCATTGCTTATGATCACTATTATCCATTTATAGAGAGATTCATTTGTGACCATTATGGCTGTCAACATTTCAAATCTCATTAGAAAGTTATGATTGTGCAATATGTATCAAATTTGTATGGCTCTGATGTGAATGTAGAGACGAACTGAAATTGATCGGAATACATTTATAGTATAGCGTACTCGATCGTTATTGAACATAAAATAACATGCTTAAAACTATGGCTAGAACCTTATCTAGTTTCTGGCTCTTAATCTTACTTAAACATGTTATCTTTTAAAAAATCGACATGTCGTACATTTCCCCCCAGGTAGAATGGGATAAATAGAGTATTGAATTAGCTGTGCAGCTTGTGCTTTTCTCTCTCCCTATGATATTCTTTTCTCTATTCTGCCTCGGGTTTCCTACACTTTAAACCCTCAAAAAGTTCGAGTTGATTGGACTCCAAGCCCCTCAGAAGTGCACCATGAGAGAGTTTTGTGCATTCAATTTAAATGCGAGATAATTCAGTGCATTAGAATAAGCAGCTTAGTTTAAAATTAGATCAAGGTTCATACCTCTTTGTACTGTTGTTTGGTAAATTTTTAGGAATTTTCTTTTGAAGCATTTGTTTTTCATAGTCTGATTGAGTCAGGTTGCTGTATGAATAATGATTCTGTATTTTTATTGAGTCTCGATGCTGGGATGTCGACAATGACGAGCGCAACCGAGAATAGAGTACCTCCTTAATTTTGTATGGGTATTGTACCCAAATCTGCAGTTCTTAATTAACTATTATATACACGTTTTTCCATACAAAATCTACCCTCAAATGCAATCTAATTAGGCATTCTATTTTCTGTTATACATTTCCAACTGCTGTTAATAGTTCATTACTGCTTCTGGACAATTTTTTGTCCAGCAAAAATAACATATCGAGTCACTCGCAGAAAATACAAGAGACTGCCATTATATGGATACAACGGTACCTGGAAGGAATGCTCCTGAGGAAGTGACTCGTGAGTCGCTTATCGCCATCTCTTACTCGGAACCAGAAACAGCCCTCTCTTCACCGCAACCTGGGAAGCTTAGTAGTGAAAACATCAATCTGGTCAACGGGACAGACCACAATCTGGCGAACGGTGAAGAATACGATGGAGAAGAGAAATATAGATCTGAGCTGATTGCTATTTCTTTCCTCGAGTCACCTGAAGTTGGAAGTGTACCTGTGGGCGAACCCGAGGGTTAGTGCCTCGACATCCGTTATCATAATTGTATGCGTTCTTACGTAAAATTGATGCTAATCTAAGTTCATGGTTGTGTTTCTGCGACGTATGCAATGCTGTACATGCTCTTTGTTCTTGTAAGTGTTACATAGACTCTAGCCTGGGTTGTGAGCACTATATTGTTGAAACTTATTGCTGTGTGAGCCCAATGAATGAACTTAAATATGAACCCTTGGTACTCAGCTTTCTTCTTTTACATATTTGTCACTTTTAATGTAATATCATAACATGATTAATCTTTTAGTATTCAAAAGTGTTCCTAATTCAGTTAAAATATGATGAGGCTGTATATTTTGTTGGGATTTAGACCAAATCAGATATTTGGCTTAAGAATTTGTGCTTCTGAAGGTTTCCAGAAAAGAAAAAAAGCAGCCAGAATTCGACTCTCTAAACTGTGTCTTCGTTTCTCCGATATATCTCGATGCCACAGTTTAGGGACGGGTAAGTGGCTCTTCCGAATTCGGAGGAGCAAAGTTTCAAATTTCTTGGTTATATGTATACATATATAAATAAAGTAATTAGACCATATAATAGGTGCATTTGGTAAGGTTTGCTATGGTATTAAATGTGCTAGGAAAAACAAGAATGAAAATCACAAACAAGCTCAACTTGTAAACAAAGAAAATTAGAAATGAAAGTGTTGGTGAAATCAAGCATAGCTATATACTTAAAATGAGATTTGATTTTTTCAACCAGAGAATTAACTTAAATTGTCCATTTTAGTGTTGTTGAATTAAAAAAAAAGAAAGAAAAGAAAAGAAAAAAGACATTTTTTTTTTATCCCAAAAATATATGTAATTATATAAAACTGAAAAAATTAATTTTCTATTTTTTTTTTTATAAAAGAAGAAGACCACAATATTGTCTAATCTTATCCAATCAACGGCGATCCTTGGCGGTCTCTCAAAACTACCATGAAATTGACCGTAGGCGATTAGTTCCTCCGGCTATATATTCTTCCGAGAGAACTCGATTTGAAGTTTTGGAGCCAAAATGGCCGCGGCAAACTTGATGAGAAGAATAGGTACGGCCGTCGGAAACCGAACGTCCGGCGGATGGTACGATTCTCACATGGCGGCGGCTTCCCGCGCCGTCGCCGATCGGATTCCACTGGTCGATTTTGTTCTTGAGGTCAGAGATGCTAGGGTATGCTTTCTTCTAACACTGTTTACTCGTTCTCTTTGTTTCTTGTTTGATTTCGGATTGGCACTTCAAGTGCTTGTTGAAATTCCGGTTCATTACGAGTTCGATTTGTAGTTCCAGTTCGTTTCTTGTTAACTTCTTCTCGGAAGTCTGGATTTATTTGTTCGTTTATGTGGTGGTTCGATTAATTGATAAGAGTAGAATGAAGTTGTGATGAAAATGGAGGATTACGTTTATTATAGTGAGAGTTCGTCCAAGATTGCTAGATCGAGCACGCGACGCGCATAGTCTTAAGTTCAAGAGCGTGTTATTATGGATGGGAAGGATCATTCGAAATGTTTGTTTAGTCGTCTCCGTGTAATTGATTTGTTTTGTTATTTTTTCAGATTCCGATGTCATCTGAATTCGAAACCATGAGAAGTTATTCACCATCAGCGAAACGAATCATTGTGTTGAACAAGACGGACCTAGCGGATCGGTCACAGACAGAGGTTTGGAACTTCTGCAACTTTCATGTTTTCTGTCATTTTAGCCTAGATTTGACTGCTGGAGTTGCTTTCATTTTTATGATTTTCACATAGCTAAGAGATTTTACTTCAGTGTTTCCCTCTTTTGGTTAAGTTGGATCCTCAGTCACCTTATTTGACCGTGCTAATATCTTTGGATATAGATACTTATTTGTTTCTTGAGAATTACCCTCAACAACATATTCTACCTCTTGTATTATATTTGCAATACAATTTCTAAAATAATTCATCTATAACACATGATTTTCTATTAGGGATAGAACTCAACTAGTTATAGAATGAGTTTATGACTGATTGAATTCTATCGGTGATAGAACACAATTTGGATTTCTTACTATAAATGAATTAATTTTGATTAAGTGCTATAGATGGAAATACCTTGCTATTTTTTTTTATTGTAACTGCAAAATCCCCTTGTTCTTATTATGAAAGAATTGAAGTATTGGAGGAGGATTTGCTATTGAATATCATTTTACATTAATCCATTAGTAGATATACATACTAATTGATATTTTAAATGATTTATCAGTCTGCATCCATTGTTTCACATGTTTATACTTCACTCTGTTAATAGGAATGGACAAGATATTTTGATGATCGCAACTGCATCTCCTTTGGCGTTAATTCCCATAATAAGGAGAATATTAGGGAGGTAAAGAACTAAGGCATAATCTTTTTGTGTTCATTTATCATTTTTCTATCTAGTTTGAGCAACTTATTTTCCTTTTTCTTTCTCGCTTAGAAATGCCGGTCATGGTAATTCATAATTGTAAGATTGCTTTGTAATATATGCATTTTTTTCTTTCTCTCTAACCTTGTTTCTTGCAAAATTAAGTGAAAACTAAATGTGAATATGTGATTTGTACATGCCACATTCCAACTGATTAGAATTCCTAAGAAGGCGAAGTTTATTGCGTGGCAAGTTTTACTTAGGAAGGTTAACACTTTGGATCGTGTTCAAAGATATCTGTCCTTAGTTTTGTATCTACCATGGTGCATCCTTTGTCGGAGATATGATGACGACCTGTTCCATTTTCTATGGGAGTGCCAAGTTGCTCTTGACTTGTGGGATCATTGGCGGAGCTCGAGGACGTTCTTTTGCATCCTCCCTTAGGAAGAGAGGTAAAGTGTCATAGCAGGCCAACTTCTTTGCAGCATTGTGGGATTTAGGCTGATAAGAAAAATAGAATTGTTAGACATGGAGAGAGGTTGGGTGAGTAGATTTGAGAGATTGTTAGGTTTGATGTCTCCTTATGGGCATCGACCACTAGGGTTTTTTGTATCATGGCCTTGATCTCGTTCTTTTGAATTGGAGTCCCTTTCTATAGTTAGTTTTGGGCATATATTTTTTGTATTTCCTTGTATTTGTTCATTTGTTTGATGAAAGTTCAGTTTTCATGTATACACATACACATACACATATACATACACATACACATACTTATATATACATAGATATACATAGATATACATAGATATACATAGATATACATATACATTGAGCTGACTTGGTCTAATGGCAATTGACAATGGTTCACTTCATACAGTTCTTGAACTTTCTTCAAGCTAGAGTTAGAGAGTTGAAGAAGAGTGGTCATTCTAGCCATGCTACAACAATGATGCTGGTTGGGATTCCAAATGTTGGTAAGTCGGCCCTTGCCAACTCTCTGCATCAAATTGGGAGAATCAGTGCTGCAGGTACATACATCTCTTCAATTCCACATAATTCGAGTTTTCTAGAGCAGCTGATCCTGTAATTGTGTGGATGGACGATGATCGAATTGCTATTCGTGACATTTTGAAGAACTGATCACCTCACAGAAAAAGGGAAGTTGAAGCATGCTATAGTGAGTCCACAGCCTTGTGAAACAAAAGATATCAGCAGCTTGAAGGTATGTCACTTTTCTCAGTTGTTGAGGTGATTATTCAAAATTTTACATTAGCATATTTCAGATTGAACAAGGCATAAAGGAGGGCAGTTGTTCAATTTTATATTTGTGGTAGCCAAGGAAAGAACTCATTGAAATTTTGATCTACGACAGCAAAATATAATTCGTACTTTATTTTTGTATACGATTTTGAATTTTCTTAAGTTGCTTTGAGTTACAGATAGCTAGTCATCCCAATATTTACGTGCTCGACACCCCAGGCATTTTTCCTCCCCAGATTCTCAACATCAATGTCTGTTCCAAGCTTGCTTTAACAGGTATAATATATCGATATTCTCCGGATGATACTTAGTCCCTCGTTAGATTCCATATTTCATTTTGTAATTATTCGATAGGTCAGATTTTTGCGTGCCAGTGTATTCTTTCATTTCTATCTCAATGAAAGCCGGTTTTTATATATACATATATAAAAAGGTATTCATCCATCTTTCGTTGCGTAAATTATGAGTTGTTTTGTGTTTTTGTAGGGGCAATTAGAGACATCTTAGTGGGGGAAAATGTGGTTGCACAGTACCTTTTAACTATTGTGAACTCAAGTGATAAATATAAGAAGTGGGCAAATTTGTGTGCCGCGAACTGTGACGGCTCGTTGGAGAGTTCAACTTCCTCAGATTCAGAGAAGCACAAAAGGGGGTATCCATCTGATCACACACAAGTATGTATACCGAACCTAATTCCTGCAGCTTTATTTAGCAATTATAGTCATTGTAGATGTATTTTTGTTTACATATTTTTTCCCATGGTTTTTGTTTTTTGTTTTTTCTATTATTACAAAGAAGACACGCCCATGGTTGATTCCTTAGTTAAGAATTTTTTTCTTTGATATTGGTGATTGGAGGTTAGCTTAGGCATACCTCAACTATTTTTATACAACGACCATTTGCTTAAGAATTAATTTCCTATGGATTTCCTAGACATTCAAATGTATAGGGTCATGTGGTAGGTCTCGTGACAATATTTGAGTTGCACGTAAATTGGCTCAGACGGTCACGAATATAACAACCGTTTGAGATGTATTTAGTTTACATATTTTTTCCATCTATTATTACAAAGAGGACATGCCCATGTTTTTTTTTTTTTTTTTTTTTTTTGATATTGGTGATCGTCAGGCTAGTTTATGCACACCTCAACTATTTTTATAGGACAACCGTTTGCCTAAGAATTAATTTCTTATGAATTTTCTTGACATTTAAATGTGTAGGGTCATGTGGTAGGTCTTGTGACAATATTTGAGTTGCACGTAAATTGACTCAGACAATCATGAATATATAAAAAAGGACGACCGTTTGACTCTGTTGTCAGAAAAATTCATAAAAAATTGATTCTTAGAAGTATTTCCCTTAAATGCTAGAAATGTGGGTCAAACAATTGTCCTATGAAAATGGTTGAAATGTGCATATCTTATTTTATTTCTAATTAGAAGACATTTTTGTTATCCTATTTATTTTCAACAAAATTGTTTCTTCCTCCAAAAGAGAAAGAAAGAAGAAATGATAATACTCTGGTGGTTGTACGTGCGTGCAGGACATTATTGTAAATGATGTTCGAAGAATTCTTTTCGAGACTATATCATGTTTTGTTGGTAATTTGGAGGATGAAAAGAACATGGGAAACCTTATTGAGACACAATTGATTGCGCTGCACAAAGCTTTGCACGTTCCATTGGATCGTAGCAATGATGCTTCTATCAAGGTGGCTTCTAAACTCTTGAATCTTTATCGTACTGGCAGGCTTGGTCGTTACACACTCGATTCTTTACCTGCTCATACCTTGTAAAAGTATTTGGTTAACCATCACTCTCTAGACATTGTGAATTAGGAATAATTATAGTTTTTATTTATTATTACACTGGGTTCTAGAGTCACCTTGCATATCTTTATTCCTTAATCTATAAGTGTTTGGCCTAAAGACGGACGTAATTACCCTAGTTACAGTGGAGTGAAGTTTCGATTTTTCGGCTTTCAGAATGAACAAAATATTTGTGTATTATGAAATCTCCTCCCACGCAGATAAGCTTATTTTAACCAAAATCTAGTAAATAACTTGGAAATATTTAGAACTTTTACTCAAAAAAAGAAGAAATAATTTAGAACTGGTCCATTCAAACTTTCCTTTTCCTTTTCCCTTTCGTTTGTGTATATAAGTCATGAGTTTGAACTCCATCCTTAATTGAGATGGAATTAAGGAAAGAAAAACTTTGAGAAATTGATCTCAAGGTTACAATAGTTTCAAAGCATAATTAGAGCAAAAAATAAAATAAAATAAAATAAAATAAAAAATAAATTAGGGCATTTTAACCTTTTGAGTTCAATGAATAGATTAAAACATTTTTAATGATGAAAATATGTATAAAATTTGGCTGAGCTCGGTACCTTGCCTTTCAAATGTTACTGAATTTAAAAAAGAAAAAAGAAAATAAATACAATGCTTTCGAGGCAACATTAATTAAATGGTGTAGAAGCTGACGCAAAATGTTCAATATGAAGGCAAAATGTAAATGCAAAATTATTCAATGGAAAGGCAGATTTTATATTTTATTTTATGTATATAAATTTTCAATTTTAAAAATTCAAAGAGACGATTAGCAAAAACTTCAAATTTTAATTTATAAATATATATTCGAATTTAAGACAAATCATCAGACAATTATCTTTAGTTATATTTGCTCTATTTGTTCAACTGCAAATTAATAGGACAATTACAAAATTACCAAATGAATGGTCAAATTTCACTTTTGGTATAATTGGATGGAAGTATTGGAAAAAAGAATGAAAATACGTATAAAATTCGGACACCCGGCAATCTTTTCGGATCCAATTGAATGGCTCAAATGGCAACCTTATCTTGAAACCCCAAAAGAAAAAAAAAAGAAAAAGAAAATAAAAAATAAAAACCCAATGATTTTGACCCAAAAGTTATTTGACACAATATCATCTACTACTTGATTGTAAATCATCCTCCCAAGTCCTATATGCTGCAAACAGCTTCTTCCTTATGTTCAGCAAGGCTAAAAACCCCTTCAAACCAACCCACTCCAAAACCCAGTCTCAAATTCAACCAAAAACCATACCCTATCTTTCCCCTCCTAGCAAAAACCACAAAATGGACAAAATTGACAGAATTTCATCAACTTCATGCACAAATGGTAGTTACTGGTTTCATCCACCATAAGCCATCACTTAACAAGCTCATTGGCCATTTCCTCTCGATGGGCTCGCCTGGACTTGCCCATGCTCATTCAGTTTTTTCACACACTCAAGAGTTGGATATACTTACTTGGAACACCATGTTGAGAGGCTTTGTGAATTCCGACATGCCGAGAACGGCACTCCGAAGCTACATCGATATGCTTCAATGGTCGAGCAACGTTCCTGATAGATTCACATTTCCTTCCCTGTTAAAGGGCTGTGCCCTTTCATTGGATTTCAAAGTTGGGAAGATTCTGCATGGCCAAGTTGTTAAGTACATGCTTGATTCAGACCTGTACGTTGAAACCACATTGTTAAATATGTATGCCGCATGTGGGGATTTGAACTCTGCTAGGGTTTTGTTTGAGAAAATGGGTCATAGAAACGAAGTCGCGTGGACTTCGATGATTAGTGGATATATGAGAAACCATTGTCCTAATGAGGCTTTGGTTTTGTATGAGCAAATGAAGGAAGATGGGTTTAGCCCTGATGAAGTGACAATGGCGACGCTTGTATCGGCTTGTGCCAAATTGAAAGATTTGGGTGTTGGAATGAAGCTGCATTCTCGAACTCGGGAGATGGGTTTGCGGATTTGTGCTGTTCTAGGGAGTGCTTTGGTTGATATGTATGCTAAATGTGGGGAGCTAAAAACTGCAAGGGAAGTGTTTGATCATTTATCTGAGAGAAATGAGTATGCTTGGTCGGCTTTGATTTTTGGTTATGTCAAGAACAATAGAAGCATTGAGGCTTTGAAATTATTCAGGGAAATGGCTTGTGGCTTGAACATACGTCCTAATGAAGTCACGATTCTAGCTGTCGTTTCTGCTTGTGCTCAACTGGGTGACTCGGAAACAGGAAGATGGGTTCATGACTATATTGCCAGGACTCAACAAGATCTGTCGGTTAGTTTGAGTAACTCGTTGATCGACATGTATTCAAAGTGTGGAGAAATAGATGTTGCCAAACGAATCTTCGATAGCATGCCAAAAAGAGATTTGATCTCATGGAATTCTATGATCAATGGTCTTGCTCTACACGGCCTCGGGAGGGAGGCTCTCGCTCGGTTCCATCTAATGCAGATGACAGACTTGCAACCAGATGATATAACTTTCATTGGGGTACTTACTGCCTGCAGCCACGCAGGGTTAGTTCAAGAGGGCAAGAAGCATTTCCATGAAATGAAAGCTTTATATTCAATCAGACCTAAGTTGGAGCATTATGGATGTATGGTAGATCTGTTATGTAGAGCAGGGCATTTGGCAGAAGCTCGGGAATTTATCCGGGCAATGCCTTTAGAGCCAAATGGTGCAATATGGGGCTCTATGCTCAGTGCTTGCCGAGTTTATAACAATATCAAGCTTGGAGAGGAAGCAGCAAGATGCCTGCTTGAAATTGAACCGACAAACGATGGAGTTTATATTTTACTCTCAAACATCTATGCAAAAAGGCAAATGTGGAATGAAGTGAAAAAGATTAGAGAATTCATGAATGAGAAAGGAATTCAGAAAACACCTGGTAGCAGTTCAATTGTCATCGATAACATCACCCATTCATTTCTGGCTGGAGATTGTTCTCACCCAGAAACAACTGAAATATTTATGATGCTTAGACAAGTTAGAGATAAACTGAAGCTGGCAGGCTATGTTGCAGATATCTCAGAAGTTTTACTCAACATTGATGATAATAAAAAGGAAGAATCAGTTTCTCAACATAGTGAAAAACTAGCTTTATGTTATGGCCTATTGAAATCTAAAATAGGGGGAAGAATTGTTATCATGAAGAACCTTAGGGTTTGCTCGGACTGTCATACTGCAATAAAACTAGTATCGAAGATTTACCAAAGGCAGATAACAGTGAGAGATCGAAACCGTTTCCACCACTTCAAAGATGGTTCCTGTTCCTGCAAGGATTATTGGTGAAGAATGTATGACAATGCAGAAAATTTAGAATGTTATACCTTTATCACAGATTCAGAAATAGTGAAATATGAAGGTAGGAAATAGATATTTCCTTCACTCCTGCATAAATAGAAAAAGGTTTACAAGAAATAATAAAGCACAGTGTTATCACTTGTAGCATGGTGTAAAATTGAAATTTCATAATGAATACATCATTTTACGTATGTTTAATGATTTTTTAATACATGAAATCTACTACTGATTCCTCATTGAGGAATGCTTATTTCAAACGTCTTATCCACCGCCATGCATAAACAACTAGCCAAGTACTAATATATATATATATATATGTATGTATATATATATATATATATATATATATATATATATTGAGTCGCAAACTTATGGTAACTAGAGCTTTGAAATGGCAAAAGCAGGCAAGTTGGATCTTGCAGGGAGCTTTAGGTCATCCCACTCTTCGTCTTCAATCCTTGAGAAGTACGTCTCAACCATAGCATCAGTGACAAGCCCCAGCTTAGAGGGTTCCCACTAAATAAAAATATAAAAGATGAGATCAGAGGAAGGAAGGAATGAATCAACTTCAAAATTGTACATTTGAAAATCACGAATGTCTTATACCTTTGGGTTCCGATCCTTATCCAACAGTATAGCTCTGCAACCCTGCATTTAATGAAATGACGTTATGTTTTTTAGTTCAACAGTGAGGAGATTCGAATGCATGGCATCTTGATCATAAGCATGCATTTAAGTCAATTGAGCTATGTTCTTTGTTGAGAGGTATTTTGACCTTTGATAGATAATAGAAATGTCAAAATTGTGAAGATAAAACAGTCAAAACAAGCGAAAGACCTCAACAAAATCTTTGCTGACTTCTCCTCGCAGGACGTGGCAAACCATTCTATACTCGCGAATGAGACACTGACCAACACCTTGAAGTCTGCCTTCTCTGATCTATCATTCCAGAAAAAAGAAAAAACAAACCATATTAAGTTAATTGATGTACACTTCCCTTGGTAGCTTGAACACTTGCAGTAGTTTTGTTAAAGCTATTTGGAAAGACTAAGGCCCTGAAGTTCTTCCTTTGGACACTTCCCTTGGTAGCTTGAACACTTGCAGCAAGGGTCAGAAGAAAAAAAATCCTAACCATATATCAAGTCCCAAACTGGTGCAACATATGCAAAGACAGCAGTGGGTACCTTGAGTACTATTATCCACCGTCTATTCTCTTAACGTTATGGGTGATCTATTAGTAAGACTGTAAGGGCTTCGCTTCATTTAAATATTATTTTTTCATAGTATCCAAGATAAGACAAAGAGATGCTGTTGAGATATATGCTTTGAACGAATAAATGCCCTATGATTACTTAGTCGGGGGCCTACGAAATCTGTATTGCTATTTTTATTTCGTATATGGGTTTTTTTTAATGTAATTCGGCATTTATCTATAATAGGGTTTAATGAGAGTACATTATATAAACTCAAATTAAACCCTACCCCCATGATGTTCATTACGTAATTTTTGCCTCTCCTTAATACAATATTGCCCCCTCTCTGCCCGTGGACTAGCTAACCCAACGTTAGTGAACCACGTAAATTTATGTGTTGTTTCTACTTCTACGTTTTCTTTATTTTTGATTGTTTGTTGATTGCGCTGTCATGACAGATGCTTTTTAATTAAACATCATGAAGCTTCTTTTTCTAAAAAAAATTGGTGGCAAGAAGAGGAGAATGTTTTAGAGAAATGAAAGATCACATCATTTTTGGCAGCTAGTTCTTCTCTCTCTATTAGAACGCTACATCTAAATCTTCTAAAAAATACTCAACTTATTTGTTTGTCCCAATTAGAGTGTTTTTGTGGGGGGGGGGGGGGGGGGGGGGGGGGGGGGGGGGGGGGGGGGGGGGGGGGGGGGGGGGGGGGGGGGGGGGG
>JBBMEF010000022.1:2163538-2174046 GCA_037832685.1 Sicyos baderoa | reverse complement strand
TTTGTCCCAATTGGAGTGTTTTTGCACCCCCCCCCCCCCCCCCCCGGCATTTTTCCTTCAAGGATTCCCTTTTGTCCCCCATACCTGTACATCTCACTGATATTTTCTAGTTTTACCAAGCAGGCATGAACCTATGATTCTCATTGGTATAAGCTACCTAATAAGCGTTTTGTACAAAACAATGTGACAACATTTGCCTGTGCATGTGTAAAAGGAACCCCAATAACTAAAACTGTCAATCATCAAAACTCGGATCCTGTGCAGCAGTTTTTCATTGAGACTGTTTGAAACTTATTAGGATTGTCGCTCACCGATCTCAATGAGATTTTAAGACTTGTTGGTGATGCCTTCTTCAAGTCTCGAATTGTATCATTGATCCAATTACCTTTTGTTTTCAGTGCTTCCTCCTCCTACAAGAGCAAAGCATCAGATTATAATTCGCTAAATGAAACGATCCTTCCATGATCGTGCAGTATCCGAAGAACTACAAGAAGAATAAGAGAATGAGAGAGTCAAATTATAAAGAACACAAGTGACAAGAAGATATTGTGTTATCTACGTCAGCTTACAAGAGCAGCCAAAATGTCTTCAACTGTTCTTCGAGAGAAGCACTTATCGATAACATCCAACCTGTCACAACGCAGAAGTTAACTGCATTTGAAAACCACATTTGCTTTTAAATTGCTCTAAATAGTGTGTAGGGGTCGATTACTTCTAGGTGGATAATAATTTTAAAATAGAAGGGAATAAAATGCAATTTATACAAATAAAATATTATAAGTAAGAAAATAGGATGATTCAGCTCAACGGGGATTTTGATAGGATAAAATCATTGCCCAGAATTTCTGCACATAAAGAAAAACAATAAATCAAAGATGGAGTCACACCGGTGATAAACACTTCGGTCGTGAAGAGTTGGTCTCTGGGAGAATTTATCAATAATTGCTGAGATGATGCTTGGTTGACTTGTATTTGCTCTGCAAAGTGCTTCCTCTAAGTGCGCCAATCTCTGGTCATTGATAGAAGTAACAAAAAGGCAGAGGAAAATATAATCTTTTAAATAAAATAGTGGAAGTTAGAGATTATGTGAAAACACCTAGATGTAGGGTACTGAAATACGCATCTCACGTACATATGGCATAAGTTTTTTTAAGAGAAGTTTTTAGTAAACTGCACATGCACATTGCAGGGTTCAAATAATCAATGTCCACTACACACATCAGAAGTAGAAGTAAGGAATTTAGACTTCCACAAAGTGAAGTCACTAGAACACAAATGTTGTTATTCAATGTCTCACGGTTAGAACGAAAATCCCATCAGCAGAGCAAGTAAACTATCCAAATGAGTTCAATTCAAGTATTGAACAAGCTTAACATTTTTTTACAGGGGAATGAGAATAATTGAACAAAACACTAGACTAAAAAATATAAATATAGCAAATTCCTTATCACTTTTAACATTTTTTTTTCCTTTTTTAAGAAAAAGACAAAAAAAACATAAACTGAACATTGATTATCTATAAGCAATCAACCGTATAGATGATTATAAATAACCATGGGCATAGATGATTACCTACGGGTTTCCTTGGCATCCAAATGTAGGGTCAGGCAGTATGCCCCGTGACATTAGTCGAGGTGCGCTTGTGCACGCAAGCTGGCCCGGACAGTCACGGACATCAAGAAAAAAGAAAAGAAAAAAACATGGGTATCCAAATGTCTTATGTACCTCAACTAATTCTTGGAAACATCCACTTAACCTAGGACATACATTGTCGAAAAACTTATACAATGGTATAACTTCTTGAAACAATTCTTCATCTTAGCAGGGTATATCTTTCTTTTTGCTACTCAACATTTGTGTATCATAGAAATTTAGAAGGTAGAGTACCTCTGAAGGAACAAAGTGAGTAGCAAGGCCACATGCCAGCATTTCGGCAGCATCCAACCTGGCACCTGTTAGGCCAACATATTCGCCTGCAAAATTTTTAGCAAAATAATATGACAATGCATAGAGTACTTCCAAGCACAGGAAGTTCTTCTCTGTTCTCACTACATTAACCATTAGATGAAAATCATTTTAGTACAGTGGAGAACTGAAAATAAGGAGTCGCTCTGCTCTTTGGTTAAGCAGCTGCTTTGAGCTTCCAATATTGGTACTTTCTCTTTTGAATCACGGATCAATAACTAATATTTTTCCAGTGATATTTGTTGATCAAGAAAACTTTTAAGCTGGTTATTCTCATGGTAGATGGGAAGTACACAGCTAAATACTTGCAGGACCTTTCAGTTCAAGAGTTGCTGATGATGGATTTTTATGAGCAATATAAATCAAAGTTCTAAGAGGGGATGAGGAATCCTTAGCCCTTGGAACCTCAAGGATTTTGACATGACATTTAAATTAGATAAAGTTCTAAGAGGGGTTGACGTTTATCTTCTCTGGCACATCGACACATGAGCCTTTTCCAACACCTACCTTTGCTTCTTTCTCTCTGTTGAGAGTTCTCTCTACCTTTCGAATATATACTTGTATTAACAGTAAAACTTTCCCTACTTTCACAGTTTAGTTTCTTAAAAAAAAACTTCATTCTCATCAAGTTACCTAGCTATAATTGAAATGATCCTTATGAGGAAAGTGGGGACAAAATGCAACTTGGTTCAACTTGACTAAGCCATGAACTCATTCAAGGAGCATGGTTGCTTTGTTTGGTTAGTAAATAAAATTGTCTTTAGTATATGACATGCTTTGAAGCGAATGTCAACTAACGCTCAAAATCAAAAAATACATACAAGAACACACTTGATAAAGGAGTATCATCTGGGTTAGGATAATCAGTATTACCAAAAAATCCCGGGAGTCTTGACAAGTAGTAAGAAGCGCCAACATCTGGGAAGAGTCCTAAGGAAGTTTCAGGCATTGCAAAAATCTGTAAAAGGTAAATTGCCATATTAACGTATTCCCTTTTCCAAATGATTGAAAAAAATTGCAGAAATGGCAACAAACTCCGCCCACAGTACAGAAGTACCAGATTAGAAGGGGATTTTGTCGTCCTTGAAGTCCTATCCTACACAAGATGAAAAAAAAAAAAAAAAAAAAAAAAAAAAAACTCTCTTCCAAGCATTCTACACGTCTTCAAGTGCTCTAGCCCCAACAACAAAATTCTTAAAATAGCTAAATTAGCATCTCTTTAGAAAAGAAAGAAAAAAATCACTCTTTCTGCAGCTTACTGACTAAAAAGTAAATATCATCCCAATGAAGAAGCAAGTAAAATATTTTAGGAAATCCAAAAATTGAACTTGTTATTCAAGTTCTAAATTGTAACAGCAGAGCTACTTGAAAGATAAATGAAAAAGAGGGTGGAGAATAAGCTACATTCAAATTCTAAATGTGAAATGTAAAACACGAGCGTCCGGCACTAGATCAATAATTCAATGACCAAAAGTTTAGAGCTCCAGTTAGATTATATACCGATTTCTCTGTTGCAACACGGAATCTACCATGTATTGAAACACCAGCCCCTCCTCCCATGACAATACCATCCAGGAGAGAAACCTTGAAAAATATTAAACCATCTCAGGAAGTTAAACATAATATCAAGTAAAAGTCACGATAGACTAAAACGACCTGGACTTAGAGCAACTGAAATTACCTGTGGCTTACTGAAAGTTGCCATCAAATAATTTAAGATGAACTCTTTCTTGAAGAAGTAAGCGCCTTTCCTCCAATAACCTAACTCACATAAACCAGGGTTATGATCAGCTAATTTGCATATTTCTACACAGCTCTCCTAGACTATATGACAGGCTAACTGTATTCAGCCCAAATAACCAGAACTAGAAGCATGTACAAAAATGTGAAATCTTCTATCTCAAGCATCAATTAGGAGCTCAGAATTAATTGACACTGTAAGTTGGCAGTAAAAAAAATTTTACCCTGTTTAATGTCATGAACCACAGCTGCCACATCACCCCCAGCACAAAATGCTCTTCCTTTACCCTACTAACACATATAAGACACACAACTTTTTCACTATTTATTCGTTACATTTTCCTGTATTATTTATCATTCTACAAAGTTCCAAAAAAAGTGATCATTCTACAGACTAACCAACTCATCAACTAGATTTCAAAAAAGAAAGAAAGAAAGAAAGAAGAGTCATCAGCTAGAATATACATCAAATCATCATTCTCATTCTTACCTACAAAGGTGAGATTGAATTTTTTTAGATTAAGAAATTCTAAAAATGTTATAATAATGACGGAAATTTTCATTTAGACTGTGTTTTGTGACTGGATTTGCATGGCACATGGGCTAAATTTAGAGTGATCTAATAATAGAGTTTTAGGTAATTTTATTACTTGATCTTGCTAAAGTAAGAAAACCACCACATTTTTTAAAATTTAGTATTGAAATGGATGAAGTTACAACTTTACACAGCTAAGTATGAAGTTTATAAAAACAAAATAAAAGGATTCACTTGTGAAGCAATGAAATATCTGAGTAATAATTATATATATATATTGTTTTAAAAAGAAGAAATTATGGGCTCTTGTCTTCCGGAAAGTTCATGGTGGCATGATGACTTAAGGGAACACGGCACGGTATGCTCCCTTTTTAAGTGTTATGCTTCCCCCTCCAATATTTTTAAGAAGATAATCGATTAATTCCATTTGAACAAGATAATGACAGAAGCAGTAATGTGGACACTAAGATAAAATGGACATGTCAGCAACATATAAACCTTGATGGAGAAGTTAACTACCTTGACAACCACAAGCTTCACACTGGGATCTGCCTCATAAGAAGAAAAGAGTTCCAATAGCCGGGAAACCTGGATAGAAAGATCAAGAAAATCAATCATTAGTGTTCATCCAGTTTCTCAGTTACGAAAACTCCATTGCATCGTAAATTTTTAAAAAATCTTAGAGACAGAACCTTGAAACTGTGGTACATAATGCTCGTAAATAACTAGTCCAATTATTGCTAAGCCGTGACAGAAGTAACAAATAGATCGACCATGTTCTCAAACCTAGACAAAATTAACGTCATTATTTGGAACAACAGTGTTCTTTCTAACTTATCCATAAATCTGCGAGCACTCCATACACCTTTTTATATATATATATATTTGTTACTGTTTGGGTCAGCTTGCGTGCACCTCGATTATTTTCACGGGTCATACCGAACCCTACAACATTTGGATGCCAAGGAAATCCGTAGAAAGTTAATTCCTAAGTAGGTAGCCACCATGTATTGAATTTATCACGTCTTAGTTATTCAAGGTTCTCTTGACCACTAGATCGTGAGCGCTCCATATATATTGAATACTTCAATTCCGAAGTTTTATAAATAAAAGAGATTAGCTAAAAAAACACATCGAAAAAGCGGCACGAGAACAGAAAATCAGAAATTACGCTTTAAATGGAGCAATAGCAAGCCTCACCATTGTGAATGAGAGAGCATTCAATTGCTTAGGTCTGTTTAAAGTCAATAATCTCACAAACTGCTTCTCTTCCACTAAAACCTGTAGCAAGGAAATTAACAACTGAACAAAAAAAATAAAAACGCACGGCACAGCTTTTTCCATATCGTATAATGATCATCAACATCTCAATTGCGAAAATCCAAGCTAATAAGCACCATATTTTGTGCGAAAAACCTAAATTCTCAGAAAAAATCAGTATCCATAGCCTCCTATACTTACAGTCACAGCTAACTCGCAAAGATCAACAACAAAACTACGAAGAACTTCATCGCGATAAATGAACTATTTGATGATGAATCATCCATCAGCTTTGTTCGTATCTTATCATTTCAAAGCGAATGAAACTACAAATCCTAGCAAATTCCGGCATGGATTTCGAAAGCTTCAGAAAAATGGCGATTGTTTAATCTGTACAAGTACGATTGAGAGAGAGAGATACCTGATCTTCATCAATTTTTGTAGAATTAAAGGATTCCATTGCTCGCAGATGTTCGCCTCGCTCGGAGATCGTCTCGATCAACGAAATGAAATGGAAAAGAGACGAGTGATGAAGCCAAATAGCTTTAATAATCTCTACCAAACAAGGATTATACAGAAGAGAGCTGACACATCAAAACTACATGTCGTTTTATGAACGGCATGTAGTTTTTGATCTTTAAGATAAATCGTAAACGACACGTAGTCCAGAATTAAGATGAAGTTGAGTTGTAGCAGCCGTGTCTCCCAATTAAAAACGAAAGAAAAATAAATGGGTCAAGGCACTTATTAGAGAGAGCAATTGAGCTTAATGACTTGTTCGTTTTATGGTTGTTAATTTCAATATTATTGTCGTACAATTTTATATTTAATTTTCATTTATTTTAAAGTTTTGTAATTTCCTTTCCTAATTTTTTTTTTTTTTGAGAAGCTTCCTAATTTGTATTTAAAACAAAAGAGTTTACCTCTTTTTTTTTTTTTTATTCAAATCATCCATTTCAATGTGAAGCTATTAAATTATGGATTGGAATATCATAAGATAGTGAAACGCCATTTCTATATATATTTTTTTTCAATGATATTTGAATCAATTTTTATTATATTTTATTTTTCTAAAATTTTAATATCATCTTTTTATCATTCATAAAAAAATCCTTTCATTAGAAATAATAAAATATAAATATATTTATAAAGAAAAACTTTACAGAAAGTAAAAAAAAAAATTATAAAAAAATCCATCATAAACGCTTATTTTATTTTTTAAATATAGATAAAAATTGTATATTTGAAAGAAAAAAAACATAAATAAATAGTTCAATTGATGTTTTTTTTTTTTGAAACAATTCCATTGATGTTTCAGCCAACAAGAAGATCAATAACTCAGGAATAAGTATGAATTTTTTTAGTATAAAGAAAAATATTTATGTCCTCTTTGCACGACTAAATGTACACTAATGCCGCGAGCAGCTGCTCTTTTTGACAATAATATTTATCTAACTATGTAAATAATAATAATAATAATAAAAAAAAAAAATAATAATAATAATAATAATAAGTAATCAAAACATTATACATTAAAATATTTAATCTTTATTATAATTATTGTCAAAAAGTTGAGCTTGAATAACAAAAAAAATAAATAAATGGTATTTTAATTAAAATAAATAAAAACAATCGAATCGGCAGTGAAGCAGCAGATTTATTCATCGAAACGAAGAAGTGACTGGTGATCGGTGATCGACGGCAGTAACGATGGCGTTGAGTTACGAATTTGGAGAAGAAGAGTTTCAAGCTTGTTGTGGAAGCTCCAAATTCGCCAAAGAGATGGCTTCCATTTCCCCCTTCGTCTCCTTGGAACAAGCTGTAGCTGCAGCCAGACGCATCTGGTTCAACCAGGTCTCCATTTTCCTTTACCTTCTTTGATCTCTTTGTATCGTCGATTTTCAGCTGAAATTCGTTGTTGTTCGTTTTTGAAAGGTCGATGTCAATGGTTGGCTCGAAGCGTTCGCTGCTCATCCTCAGATTGGTCAAGCCTCCAAATCGTCCAATCACACGAGTGCTCAGTTAAGATCGTTTTTATGTTTGGTTCTTGATTCTCTGTATTTTTCGTTAGGATTGAATTGAATTGGATCACTTTTGAGTTCTTAATCTGCTGATTTCTTACAGCTATTTTAACAGACCTAGGAATAAACATCATCGGGGTTGACGGTTGATCGAGTGATCATATAAGGAACTTGAAATTTATAAAGTACTTAGAGCGATTGAGTTTAATCTACGAGGGTCACCTACTTACGTTTCATTTCCTACAAGTTTCTTCGACAACTAGTAGGGTCAAGCAGTTGTCTCTTGAGAATAATTGACAACTAAGGGGCGCATAGTAAATAAATTAACCATCGAGTGGCTTAATTGGTCAAAAAAGGTCTTATGGTACATAAGGTGATGGGTTCAATCTATGGTGGTCATCTGCCTAGGAATGAATTTTCTACGGGTTTCATTGGCATCCAAATGTTGTAGGGTCGGGCGGTATGTCCCGTGTAATTAGTCGAAGTGCGAGAAAGCTGGCCCAGACAGTCATAGATATTAAAAAAAAAGAAAACAGGAGTCAAACTAAGACAAAGAGAGGCTCCAATGTAGAAAAATAAGACCTTAAATACCGAGGCCTAGAGGGACATGAAACCAAATATTGAATTGTTCGAAAATAGGGGCTATATTATTTTTGAATCTTCCTTTCTTTTTCTCCTATTTGGTGCTTTCTATTGTGTTTGTGAATATGCAATTTCACTGGTCAATTATGATGGTTTGGCTCTGAGGTTGTTTGAGGAGAGAATATATTTAATTTTATTTTTCTGTTTGTTGGACTCATTGGATGAGAAGCGAGTGATCATATTAATACATCGATATCTGAAAGGCGATTTTTAGCCGAAATAGGGAGACTTTCTTGTCCTCTCTTCATTATAGGTTGCATTATTCGTGCATTTGTCCTTTCCACTTTTAGTAACATTGCTTCTTTAACTTTGTATGATACTGCAAAATGTACACTTGAAATGACTTTTAGTTGAAATTCTTCATAGATGGAGTAAGGGAGAACAGTCAACTGCACTGTCAACCGCAACTGGTTCTAGCTTACAGGTTAATAAGGTCGATGTCAATGGTTGGCTCGAAGCGTTCGCTGCTCATCCTCAGATTGGTCAAGCCTCCAAATCGTCCAATCACACGAGTGCTCAGTTAAGATCGTTTTTATGTTTGGTTCTTGATTCTCTGTATTTTTCGTTAGGATTGAATTGAATTGGATCACTTTTGAGTTCTTAATCTGCTGATTTCTTACAGCTATTTTAACAGACCTAGGAATAAACATCATCGGGGTTGACGGTTGATCGAGTGATCATATAAGGAACTTGAAATTTATAAAGTACTTAGAGCGATTGAGTTTAATCTACGAGGGTCACCTACTTACGTTTCATTTCCTACAAGTTTCTTCGACAACTAGTAGGGTCAAGCAGTTGTCTCTTGAGAATAATTGACAACTAAGGGGCGCATAGTAAATAAATTAACCATCGAGTGGCTTAATTGGTCAAAAAAGGTCTTATGGTACATAAGGTGATGGGTTCAATCTATGGTGGTCATCTGCCTAGGAATGAATTTTCTACGGGTTTCATTGGCATCCAAATGTTGTAGGGTCGGGCGGTATGTCCCGTGTAATTAGTCGAAGTGCGAGAAAGCTGGCCCAGACAGTCATAGATATTAAAAAAAAAGAAAACAGGAGTCAAACTAAGACAAAGAGAGGCTCCAATGTAGAAAAATAAGACCTTAAATACCGAGGCCTAGAGGGACATGAAACCAAATATTGAATTGTTCGAAAATAGGGGCTATATTATTTTTGAATCTTCCTTTCTTTTTCTCCTATTTGGTGCTTTCTATTGTGTTTGTGAATATGCAATTTCACTGGTCAATTATGATGGTTTGGCTCTGAGGTTGTTTGAGGAGAGAATATATTTAATTTTATTTTTCTGTTTGTTGGACTCATTGGATGAGAAGCGAGTGATCATATTAATACATCGATATCTGAAAGGCGATTTTTAGCCGAAATAGGGAGACTTTCTTGTCCTCTCTTCATTATAGGTTGCATTATTCGTGCATTTGTCCTTTCCACTTTTAGTAACATTGCTTCTTTAACTTTGTATGATACTGCAAAATGTACACTTGAAATGACTTTTAGTTGAAATTCTTCATAGATGGAGTAAGGGAGAACAGTCAACTGCACTGTCAACCGCAACTGGTTCTAGCTTACAGGTTAATATACTGTCCTGCTCAGAAATACGAGATAGAGGCTGTTTGGGAAGAGGAGCGGGTTTGAGTTAGTGATGGATATTTGTCCTTGATTTCAAGGTGTCATTTCGTGTAATATTTGTGGGCCTTTGCAGGAGCTAGCAGAATGGAATAGCAAGTATCAGAAGAAGTATGGATTTGTTTTTCTTATTTGTGCATCAGGAAGGAGTACAAGCGAAATACTTGCAGAATTGAAGGTAATCCTTCATTGAAGTTCAGTTTTATGATGTTGGTTTCCAATATTTTTTTAGCTATTCAATCTCAACATTTTTCAACATGAATAATTTCATATCATACGATAGACTAATTTGTCTAGAACTATAGTGACCCAAGGATCAATTGTTTTATATCAGTAAACTACAAGAAAAATAACAACGACGTGAATCAGATAAAGGATTACTATAATGTTTGTTCTTCATCTTCTTAGTTATTGGAAATCGTTTATGTGATCACCTGTAATCTATATCTATATATTGTAATTTCATAATCAATGAAATTGTTTCTTATCCAAAAAAAAGTCCAATTTTTCAACAGAGTCACGAATTTGATTTAATGGAAAACCCCTTCTTCCTTATTGAAAGCCTCTATAAATTTCTGAAACCTAGCTCAATAATAAGAAGCCATTAACATTACTTTTTTTAGGAAACTGATACGATCCGGCCCATGGATTATTATTAGCATTTATTAGGATTTTATTATATTTGATTTGTTACCTTATTTAATC
>JBBMEF010000022.1:2125127-2150018 GCA_037832685.1 Sicyos baderoa | reverse complement strand
TTTGAACCCAACCCAACCCAAAAATGTATTTAACCCAACCCAACCCGTCAAATTGGGTTGGGTTGGTTCGGGTTATTAGGGTTTCAGGTTGGTTGAACACCCCTAAACGTAACAATAAACTTATTTGCATAAGTTAAAGATGAAATTTTATGCCAACAATTTTTTTTCATTCAAATTTTTTTATTTTTTATTTTTTTATTTTTTTTTGAAAAGTAAAGACACAGCAGTGATAAGAATTAATAATTAAGAAGTTAGATAGAACAAAATAATTCAAAACAAAATAATCAGCAAAATTATATAAAATTTTGGAAAAACTTCCTTTTTGGTCTCTATTTATTGGTTAGAATTTCACATTAGTCCATATATTTCAAAGTTCAACACTTCTACTCTTGACATTTAAGTAATTCTCAATTTTAATTCTTGAAATAACAAAATCATTAATAAGTTAACTTTGATTATGATGATGATTAAGTTAATTTTAAAATATAATAAATTAATAATGTATAATTATGGTGTTTAATGAATATTTTTAAAATACAATAATAGAAAAATTATATAGAATAGTTGAACCAAATTCATTCAATTTTAGTTAATGAACTCATTCCCAAAAAAACATTAGTTTTTTTTTTTTTTTGAAACAAACAAAAAGACATTAGTTTATACATTATAGTTTCAAGTATCTTAAAAGTATTTGGCCTAATTATAAATGTTGATTGCAAAATTAGCCTATATAAGAATTAATAATTAAGAAGTTAGATAGAACTCGAAAATAAAAATTAAAAAATTGGTGACGTGTTATTTGTAGTAATCCAGTTTAATAGTCACTAGAGTTGGATCATCGGTATTTTTTTTATTGCACTTTTTATTTTTGTCCTTTTTTTATTTTTGTCCTTATATCAAGAAATAGTAAGAAAATAAACAAATTAGTAAAAACTTAAAAAAAAAAAACGCACACTTGAAAAAAAAACAAAAACAGACATGTCTTTAAACCGTTTTGGTTTTGTTTAATTTGGATTATCCAAACAAAAACTCAAAGTAAAGTTCAACATGCTCTAAATTACTTAAAAAATATAATTGACAAAAAAAAACAATATATCTACTGAACAGAATAAAAGACTAAAATCTACATTAATTTGAATTGAAATCTAGCATAGATTTCATAATCATTAAATTATCCAATGTTCTAAGATATGATTATGAATGGTGGGAATATAGAATTATATCATTAAATAAATTAATATATAAATTAAATATGTTATGTTAAATTATTATTATTATTATGGTTAATATATGCTTTATAATCAGCTAAGTACTATGTTTCTTTTCGTTAATTAATTAATTATGAGGAAACATATATAATTATTAGGTCCTCAAAAGGTGACAAGCACAAAGTGGATTAAGCTTGTACGGTAGGAGTAAATTATAATTTATCATGATAATTTTTTAATCGACTTTGCAACATTTTAAGAAAAACTGATGATTAATTAATTAAACATTTGTTGGCATGAAGAGTTAATTAATTAGAAGAAAAAAATAATGAAGTGCCTTTTTTTAATAAAACATATTAGTGAAGACTTTGAAAAGATAAAGTTATAATTTAAATTTTAGACCTAGATAGGTTTTTATATGATATGAATTAAATTTTAGTGAGAGGGTAAATTATTTGTTATATGTATTTGACTAGGTGATTTGTCAAATTATTTTATTAACGGTCTAATAAAATTAACACACATATATACACGGTAATGTGTGAACAAAGATATTGTTGCATCAGTTAATTTTATATCTTAAATGTTTTTGTTGCCTTTTAATGATGAACTTGATACTCTTCGCGCACCAAAAAAAAAAAAAACCATGATGTCTTAATCTATAAATATACTAATAATATTTTGAATTATTATGAGTGTATACTAATATTACTGAGTTTAAATATCTCATTTTTATTTTTATAATCTCATTAATATATAGTTTTTGAAATAATTTGTTATTAATATATGAATTTATTAATTTTTTAAAATAATATATTTTGTAAAAAGGATTTCAATTTTGCAAGAGAAAATTATAAAGTATTTTTTTCTTTCAGAAAAGCTAATAGAAATTTAATCTTGTATAATAAAAATACATAAAATAAAGTTAAAACATTTAAAAGAGGAAGTATTTGATAATTTAACCTTAAAATAAACCCTATAAAAAAAATACAAATAAATTATTTTTATTTTTTTGGCATTATATATCGTTTATATATATATATATATGGAAAAAACTAAGTTCATATTTCGTTTCAATAAATTATATATAAATTGTGTTGTATCGATCTTACTTTTATATAGTCACATTTTGAGATTTATCTCAAGAGAATCGAAAAAGGAAGTGAGCATTTTGAATACAGACTGAATTGAATGTGGCGTTGGTTTACCTGATTAGTTTTAATTCAATTAAACTCTATTTCAATAATTAGTTATATATTTTATATGAGATCGTGCTTTCCTTTACTCAATTTATTAAAAATAAATAAAAAATATAGAGTACTTTGAAAAAAGCTACTTATTTATGTGTCTCGGAATTCATGACTTCTTAGTTATTAGTGTTATATTATAAATGATAATTAAATCTTTATTAAATTGTGTTTTTATTTATTTATTTTTGTGATTATCTTGCAAGTTTTTTTCTTTTTTTTTTCTTTCTTTTTTTAAGATTTGGAGACTACCTTGGTAGCGGTGTTATTTGTAAAGTTGGTATTTCATCAAAAAAATAAAAATAAAATTGTATAGTTTATTTAAATTAAACATGTTATTGTTTTTTTTTAACTTAAAAAGAATTATAATTTTTTGTTTGTTTTATATATATATATATATATATATATATCAATAAAAGCGCACGTCTAATCACATTTTGTATAACCTAATAATAAATGAATTACTTTTTTTTTTAATTTATAACCCCTCAAATTATATCATATAGATTAAAAAGAAAATATACAAGTTTATTTATATATGTGGTGGATCGAACCTTAACCCATTTTCATGATTAAAATAATATGATATGATGTACATGAATAGTAGCAGATTGTCTTAAACATGACTAGACCCACAAGTGCTTTTCTTAATATTCTTTTTTTTTATTAATAATAATAATAATGGACTAATTTCTTTAAATTAAACATATTTATATAATGATGCCAAAGTTATAGGGTATCATTTTGACTTGTTACTATTAACTTATATTCATTCCCTTTTCAAAATTTTAATGCGTTATTGTCTGTGAATAAATATGATTTTTGAATTAAAAAAGTAAATAAATATTGTTTCAAGTGACATTGAAGAATTGTATATATATTATAATGTGTTAAAAAAATCGTTTTTTAGAATATTAAAAAAAAGTCGTTGAATTGTTTTTTGGACCATTTAAAACTTAAATCATTCTAATTTTCAAAATCATCACATATATATATAAAAAAATTAAAATTATCGTGAATAGTTAAGCATAAATTTGAATAAATTAGAATATAATTAATACTTCTAAAAAACCTAATAGAAATTAAATTATAGACCAATATGTTGAGTTTATTGATTGTTATCTAATTCTATATTATTTATATATGTATACAAAAAAAATCACAATTATTGGTTGAATGTTTAAAATTAAGGTAATTTTTCTCAAAAAAAGTACAAATATATTAAAATAAGAATTGATATTTTTGTACGAGTAACTTTGTTCTTTGTTAGAATTTTCTTACCTTTGACTTTTATTTTTTCTGTTTGGTTCCAACCTGGATTGTGAGTCGAGCTCTTTTTAGTCTGTGAGGTTGTTCTCTTTATTGTTTGTTTATTTATCTAATGAAAGTTTGTTCTCAAAAAAAAAAAAAAAAAAAAAAAATGATATGTATAAAAAAAGAAGAAAAAAAATGGTGGGGCCCAATTGTCGGGCGAAGCTTTTGGTATGTTGCCTCCTCCTAAAACTAAAAGGGCGGTTTTGGTTGATGAGATGAGATTCCTTCACCATTCTCATGTGCTACGCCGTCGTTTTATCGTCATCTCATATGATCTCAATTTACAAATATGCCCTTATCTTTTTTTCTTAGATTTTATATGCCCTTATCCTTCATGTTCTAACCTTGGTTTTATCGTAACCTTACAACGTGGGTCCAATCTTCCTTTCTCATCCATTTTACTTCCCTAAATTAAATCAATCTCTTAAATGAAATCAGACATAAATATCTGTTCAAAATATATATATAAATAATCAATCCTTTATAATTTATTTAATCAATAGGTGGCACAATAATTTCATTGTTCGATTGTAAATCAGTTCAACATCTGTGTCATAGGTTCGATCGATGATGTAAATATATTTTATTTTGATAAAAAAAATAAATAATCAAGTGAAAATTTCATTTCTCCCAAGAGCCTCGGTCTGCTTTGATATGTATCAAACATTTTTTTAGAACTATCGAGACGACCGCGTTCATTCAAGCGGACATTAAATGAGGTGTTCGGATGAGTCTTGCATGAGGGATTGAACGTTGTTTCAAAAGGAAATTTTTATTTTTGAAAATGAAAAGTCATTATATTTCTTTTAACCGAAAAATGGAAAGTTTAATTGAATGGATTGATCCATGTTGGTTATCTTGTTTGATGTTATTCTATTTCACTTCACAGTTATAAGTTCGAGCCAAAAAATTTGATTCTCATCTTATTTAAAAATAGTTGAAAAAAAATTCTTCAAACTCCAATATGTTAGTTGAAAAAAATTTGATTCTCATTATATTTCTTTTCCAATATACTTTGGAAAATTCTTCAAACTCCAATATGTTTAAATTAATTAAATAAGAAGCAGCAAAATTCTCTTGTTCACTTTAATCCAATCTTCAAATCAAAGTAACACAAATAAATTAAAATAATTTACCGTCAAAACTTGAATAACAACATGTTTTCTAACTTTCACACCTGAAACTATAAATTAATCAAATAAATTTAAATAAAATAAAATGATATTAAATTACAAGTGGGGTGTCACAATTTTAGGTTTTTTAAAATGAATATTTATTAATTAATCTTGAAAATATTACATTCAAACAAGTTTGATAATTATTCAAAATAACTTTTCATTTTTACTATTAAAAATAACTCTTTATTTTTAATCATTCATATCTAACTACTAAAAATAACTCATCATTTATTACTACTTATTTTTAATCTTTTATTTACAACTCTCCAAAATAACTTATTGTTAATAATTTATTTTTAATAATTATTTTTTTAACTACTCAAAATAATTATTCATTTGAAATACACATCCAAATAAGTTATTATTTCAACTCTTTTACAAAAAAAAAGTTACACCAAACAAATTTTTGGCTATGACTTTCAATATCTAACTACTCAAAATAACTTCTTATCGAAAATCTCATCAAAGCATTTCATACGGTTCCGTGTCCTATCGAATACGTCATTTATCTATTTGATATTCTATAACTTCATACAAATATATTAAACAAGAAATAAAAATAAGATATGACATATATTTTTATTTTCGATATGATTAATGTTTATAAAGTTTGAGCATCTTAACTATTTATTTTTACATTTTACAAAAAAAAAAAAAAAAAAAACTATTAATTTTTACATATATCAGTCAATTTTAATTACAAAAGTAAAAGAATTGAAAGTCCTATCAAATATTTTAAAACTTCAAAGATTTACTAAACACACAATTGCAAGCTTCATGAATGAATTAGTCAATTTTAAAAAGTGAGAGTCCAAATAAATAAATACAACTTTAAAATTTCGATCATTATTGGAAAGTTATATATATTTTTTGGAAAATTATACTTGATCAGCTACTTTCACACAATAAATATGAATGTATGCACATTTTAAGATTTTTACATTTATAATCATTAATACATTTTCACACAATAATATATATTTTATTCACACAATAATATGTATTATTAATAAAATACTATATAAGTATGTGACAATATTCAACCATATAATTATTTTGATTAATAATTTTTTAAAATTCGATTAATGGTAAAAAAAAAAAAGAACTAAGTTCTTTTGATTCCTCAGCAATTCATGATAGGTATACTTATCCTTTAGCCTGATAATGAAATTATTAATTAATTTTTAATGAAATTATTAATTAATTAATTGCAAAGCAATAAAGGCACAAGTGGAGGGTGACGACTTGAACCAACCACCATAGGTTTCTTGCATTTTCTTGTCGTTTCCGCCGTATTTCTTTAATATAAATTTCGACCAATCAAACTGCAGCTGCCCTGGACTTAAGAAATTTATTAATTTTGCTTTACCCGTAAACTGAATTCCGGGCGCCCCACCAATATTTGCAATTTTTAATTTCAGCGCTCTTCATTTTTGTGTAGATTAATTAATAAATCTGACTTGTAACATTTTTTTTTAAAAAAAAATTAATGAAAAAGCAATTGGGTTTTATTTTTTTAAATTTGAGTTTGCTGCAGACTAGACACCCCCTCGAGTTTCACATTATTATATTTAATATATTCTATCCAATAATTTTTGTTTAATATTGTTTTTATAGTCATGATTAGGTGATTAATTTTTTCTATTTAATCGAATCGGTTGGTAGTATGATTGATTATTTGATTTGGTATTAATTTATTTCTATTTCATAGTCATGAACTCGATTCCTGAAATCGATATTTGTAATCTCTATCCTCTAACTTGTACTAAAAAAAATCTATGAATTTCTTTGACTTCTAATGATCATGTAACTACGTACAATCACAGATATCAAAAAGTGAATACTTCTTTAATTGACTTAATTCATTGATATTTAAAATTTCAACTTGACTCCATAATTCATTACTTTTTAAATAAAAAATTTGAAAATGTTTATTATTAATTATTTTTTTAATACAACTACTCTCAAATAATATGAGAATCAAAAATTGATTTTTGAGTTGGAACTCATAATCATAAATTAACATCAAACAAGATAACCAACTACTCCATTAACTATTGGTAGAATTATTTAATTTTTTTTGGTTCATAGATCAATTATTATAAAATATAGTATGGAAATTACTATTAAAAAAGAAATTAATACATATTTTAGTTGTAGATTATTGCTAAAAATTAGTATATATCCATCACCCATGTTTGACTAAAATGTACCGAATTTCAAATGTAGTACTTGTAATAATGAACTTGACTATACATTATTACATTTATAAAACTTTTGGATCTAATTTCTAAATAATATCAAATACATTTTTTTAAAAAAATAAATAATATAAGAACGATTCCTAAAGTTTAGGAAGGCTCTTACCAGCCACTCGTTTATAATTTCTGCACCACCTCTAATCAGACCTTTTACTTTTAAACATAAAAGCTAATAATTTCTGTCTAAAAATTTAGATCATGTCATGACCTAAATTTTTAACCATATTTTATTTTATTTTTTGATTTAAAATAAAATAAAATGTATAACTTAAGCCAAATTTTGTATAACATAAAATTTATTATCTTTTATAATCTAACCATGTGATATATAGCTCCGTAACTAAAAAGTTCCTTAAAAAAAAAAAAAAAATAAAAAATGTATTTAAAATGTATTTATTTATTATTCTGTTTGGTAATTGGTTAAAATTCCTATCTATAGGTTGAATTAAAAAGAAATTAATTACTTTTCAAAAAAAAAAAAAAAATTATTTAACTTCGTAATTATTGGGCCTAAAGGCCCATTAAAGAATTAACGTGGACCAAGGCCCTTGAAATCGAGCATTATCTCAAAACAATGTGAACCAAGCTTCTGTATGAAATTTTATTTATTATTATTATTATTTTAAAAAACATATACAGAGTCTTTAAAAAAAAAAAACATATACAGAGATGGAGGCGGAAGCGGAAATAGAAGTTATTACTCTCTCAAATGAGAGTCAAATATTGATTATCGGGATTCAACTTATAATATGGTGTTGAATTTTTTTTATCCAATCGATTGAAAATACTTCTTTTTTATATATAGCAGGTAGAAAGTCTCAAATCCACAACTTTTCATCATTGGACATAACAATACTTGATTAATGTAAAATATCGAATTCATAGAAGAAGTATGGTAACTATGTCAAGTCAATATTATTTTGGTGTCCGCACTTAAGTATTTTTTTTAAAAAAATTCATCTCTTTATTTTTAAATATTTAAATTTAGTCTATAATTTTAAAAAGAAAATTCTTATTTTAAATATTTTTTAGTGGTTCAAGCTAATAAATATACATTTTTGATATTTATATGAGATAATCATTTGATCCTACTTGCTGTTAATTACAATTATTTCTAAAGGTAATCGTCAAAGAATAAACTTACAACTTTTTAATTCTCCAAAATATTAGATAATATGAGTTCCACCTCAAACCAATTGGCAA
The DNA here is from genome assembly GCA_037832685.1 of Sicyos baderoa. Taxonomy (NCBI): domain Eukaryota; kingdom Viridiplantae; phylum Streptophyta; class Magnoliopsida; order Cucurbitales; family Cucurbitaceae; genus Sicyos; species Sicyos baderoa. The sequence continues at coordinate 2,141,607 of JBBMEF010000022.1, read as the reverse complement.
TAAAGGGAGTAATTCATATTTCTGTATGACAATAATTTTCATATAAAAAAAATGTGATCATATTTCCAAAATTTATAGAAAAGTGAATAACAAATTAACTATTTGATGTTCACTAGATGGAGAGGGAGAGAATAAGATGAGTTTACCGTTTCCATTCATATCACCCATTTCAATTCTTAGCTTTGCAAAATTTACTATTAAATTTTGTGTGTAATAAGGCGAAAATTCCCCGCAAGAAATTCGCAAGATATTCGCGTTTTACATGGATAATTATCACCATTTAATTCCTATATTTTTTTTTTTTTTTTATTTATTAGTTTTTTACAATTTTTTTTAATGTCAATTCAATAAATTTTAGTTATGTAAGAAAAATATTGATCAAAATAAATATCCCTAAAAGTTGTATATGTATAAATGTAAAAAAAAAAAAAAAAAAAAAGGGACGTAGAACGTGGAAAACAACAATTTTTCACCTAATCGAGGATCGGATACCGATTCCCACGAGGCCAAAAGAAATGATATTATAGTTAATTGTTGGTTAGAGTCTACTTTAATCTTTATATGGTTGAAATAAAACATAAATAATTGTAACTTTTTTCATTGTTTTGCAACACTAAATAGGTGTAATATGTGAATTACACATAATGTTTTAATCCTAAGATAAGTTAATGTTTAACTAGGGTTAAATAGAGAGTTGGTTTTACCTAATCATGAGTGATGTATTGAAGTACATATATAAGCTCTTTTTGGGGATTTTCTTCATTTGAGAGTGAGAGTGAATAGAAACCCTAGCCTCTTTTTGAGAGCCCTTGTACATCAATCAATGTCATTATAATGGTGGATCGATCAAGCTCGATCGATCCATAATAGTGGAGTAGGGACGTTCCCGAACCACTTAAATCCAGTGTTCCTCTCTTCTCCTTCCTTTTATCTTCTCTTTTATGTCTTGTTATGAATCGTTAAATTGTGCATTTGTTATTGGATAAGAAGTTATAATGATTTTGCACAACAATATGTATCTTAACTATGAATGATCAGTGTGTAGTTGGTTACATTGTTCGGTGTTAATTCAACTCCATAGTCACAATGGAAATTAGTATTTGACTCTCATATTATTTGAGAACAGTTATACCTTCTAGCATGATTTGTTGGTCTCATTCTCCCAATTTGTATCCTATCATTTTAAAACAAAAAAATTGTACTGTTAAAAAAAATAAATAAATGAATTGTTGCTTCAAGAAAAATATCAGCTAACTTTTTCAAAAAAAAAAAAAAAAAAAAAAATCAGCTAAAATACACCTTTTTAAAGTTGATCGAACTAAACATTAATAATTATAACACTAATATAAAATATTAGTTTGACCAAAGTTATACTCACACGTGTAGATAAAATTGAAAGATCGTCTTCTTATCATGACCATCAAACTTTTAAATAATTTACCTTTAGTCACTTATATTTCAAATTATTTTAATTTCTCAAATTGCATAATAAAAGCCATTCTTGTCACTACTTTTATGACTTTTTTAGAATTCATTCTTTCAAAAAAAAAAAAAAAAAAAAAAAAAATCAGGAAAATGATTTCAAAAAGAAAAAAGAAAAATAAAAGAATCAATTTATATGTTCAACACCAGCTTCAAGTACGTGTGTAAATATATATGAACTTTCCAAGAAGCGAGCAAAATAGGATTTAAAAAGTTTTTTTTTTTTTGTTAAAAAATATATATAATAACCACTCTGATAATTAAATTATAAAAGATTGAAGATGAATTTTATTTATTTGAGTGGAACCAAAACGATTTAAAATTTAAAATTTGATTCGGGTTTTTTGAATTCGACATTTTCCTCCAAACCTTGCAATTTAGACTCCGTTTGATAACCATTTGGTTTCTTGTTTTTTGTTTTTTAAATTTAAGTATATTTTCTCTCAAATTTCTTACCGTACTTCATATTTCTTAACATTTATCTATCTTTTTTTGTTTTTAAAAATTGGTTGGTCTTCCCCTACTTTCTTAAGTAAAGATGTATAGATAGTAGAAATGATGAAATAAATTGTAGGAAATTTGAAAGAAAATAGACTTAAATTTGAAAAACCAAAAACAAGAAACCAAATAGTTATCAAACGGGCCTTAACTATTTCAATATTTGTTGTTCATACTTAATGGTAAAGTTATTAAATGGATGAAAAAGAAGACTCATCTTACTATTATGGTAATATACAAATTAATTTTGTAAAATCTTTCTTTACCTTTAACTTGATTTCCGTACATTCATGTACTCTTTTAAATTAGCGAGCGTCACAAAAACAATAATTTAAATATATTTACCGTCAGAAATCATGATTTTTTTTTTGAATCATAGAAATCATGACTTTGAAAGACTAAATAGAAGATTATTTATTTTATATTTTTTTTTTGCATATTTGATTTTCAATTGAAATATATCAAAATTAGTTGAAATAGATTCAAACAGGTACTGTACACATTCATGTCAGTTTTTGTTATCTATATTCTTAACTTCTTATTTATTTATTAAGTATCGGCAATTAAGTTTTTTTATTTTTTATTTTTATTTTTAAATTTTAGAATTATCATGCAATTAAGTGTTTTTTTTTTTGAGAAGCTGCAATTAAGTTATATTGTCAGTACTTAATAACATTTAAATTATGTTTCTATTTTCTCGAAAAAGATAAATAAATTATGTTTTTGTTTTCTATATAACTTCTTTTTTTTTTAGATTACAATTCCATTCAACGTATGTAATTACGTAGTAATAGAAAACAACCAGCATAATAAAATTTATTATAGATTTCAACTAAATCCATTGTTCATATCGCCGGTCTCCAAAAACCCAAACAAAGCTGTAGAAAATTCGGCATGGCTTTTATAGCCTCCTTTGGATTCTTCACCTTTTAAAAAAAAAACCACCTCCAAAAACAAATATATAAAAATTTAAACAAATTTTTACTTTTTATTTAATTGATTGTCTAATTTTATAATTTTCTACTTAATGGTTCATTTATTCATTGTATATTCTTACAAATTTCGAAATTGAAAATAATTAAGTCTTTAGACATTTTACAGCTTAAAAATGTATGTAACATACAAAGTTTCTAGAAAGGACAAGCAATTGGTAAAGTTTAGTCTTTAAAGACCATTATTAAAATGTTAAAAGGTTAACAAACAACTAGAGTAGTATATATTGGATGGTCAAAAAATCTTGAATTTGACATTCTCAATTATTATAAAAATTTTGGTATGAATTCGAAATTTGTAAATTCAAATCCTCAATTCTCAAATATTATTGTTATTTTTTTTTTAAATGTTCAATAACTCTACTATTTAAAGTGGAAGTTTCATTTTTTTTTTTTAGTTTCAAAATCTTAAAGTTCTTGGTTTCAAATCCCCACAAATATATTTGATTTAATATTCATTTTAAAAGGAAGATAATAGATTACAAATTCGAATTCTTCTCCTTAAATTAATAATAAATGTTATTGAATTCAATTTTCCTTACCTATAGCCTATCTTATAATATCTCAATCCAAATATTTTTTAGTACAATTAAGTTTAACTCAACCACTTAATTATGACAATTAAGCATAGCTCAACCACTTAATTAGGACACACAAACATATATTCCATTGAAAGATAAAATATTTTGATTGTTTTTAAAATGTAACCTTGTTGGTAGAGATATACTTTATTAAAAGTGTAGATGAAGTTAATCATAAAATTACTTATTCTTTTCCAAATTAAAATATTGAAACAAGCGTCAATCCTTTTAAATATGTAGTAAGTTTTATGTTTATTAAAAAATATAAAAAAAATGAAAGTAAAAAAAAAAAAATATCCATTCACAAAGATTTTCTATAAACCCCATTTCTAATGGAAGCTTCCAATCTAATTTTCTCTCCTCTCCTCCTCCCAATCTAATCATCCCATGGCCGCTACCCAACAACAATCCAACCCTGCCGCCCTCCGCCGATCACTTATATTTCAAACGTTTATTTTAATTTCTCAAATTGCATAATAAAAGCCATTCTTGTCACTACTTTTATGACTTTTTTAGAATTCATTCTTTCAAAAAAATAAAAAATAAAAAAAGAATCAGAAAAATAATTTCAAACAAAAAAAAAAATAAAAAAAAGAAAAGAATCAATTTCTAGGTTCAATACCAGCTTCAAGTACGTGTGTAAATATATATGAACTTTCCAAGAAACGAGCAAAATAGGATTTAAAAAGTTTTTTTTGTTAAAGAATATATATAATAACCACTCTGATGATTAAATTATAAAAGATTGAAGATGAATTTTATTTATTTGAGTGCAACCAAAATGATTTAAAATTTAAAATTTGATTCGGCTTTTTTGAATTCGACATTTTCGTGCAAACCTTGTAACTTAGGCCCCGTTTGATAACCATTTGGTTTCTTGTTTTTTGTTTTTTAAATTTAAGCCTATTTTCTCTCAAATTTCCTACAATTTGTTTCATCATTTCTACCATGTATACATCTTTCCTTAAGAAAGTAGGGGAAGACTAACCAACTTTTAAAAACAAAAAAAAGTAGCTTCCCAAAGTTTATTTTTGTTTTTAAAAGTTAGTTAGTATTCTCCTACTTTCTTAAAGAAAGATGGATAAATAGTAGGAATGATGAAGCACATTGTAGGAAATTTGAGAGAGAATATGCTTAAATTTGAAAAACCAAAAACAAGAAACCAAGGCCTCGTTTGATAATCATTTGGTTTTTTGTTTTTTGTTTTTCAAATTTAAGAATATTCTCTTCAAATTTCCTACAATGTGCTACATCTTTCCCACTATTTTTTCATCTTTCTTTAAGAAAGTAGGAGAATACTAACCAACTTGTAAAAACAAAAACAAACTTTGGGAAACTACTTTTTTTTGTTTTTAAAAGTTGGTTGGCCTTCCCCTACTTTCTTAAGAAAAGATGTATACATGGTAAAAAGGATGAAACAAATTGTAGAAAATTTGAGAGAAAATAAGTTTAAATTTGAAAAACCAAAAACAAGAAACCAAATGGTTATCAAACGGAGCCTTAACTATTTCAATATTTTTTGTTCATACTTAATGGTAAAGTTATTAAATGGATGAAAAAGAAGATTCATCTTATTATTATAGGTAATATACAAATTAATTTTGTAAAATCTTTCTTTACCTTTAACTTGATTTCCGTACATTCATGTACTCTTTTAAATTCACGAGCGTCACAAAAACAATAACTTAAATATATTTACAGTCAGAAATCATGATTTTTTTTTTGAATCATAGAAATCATGACTTTGAAAGACTAAATAGGAGATTATTTATTTTATATTTTTTTTGCATATTTGATTTTCAATTGAAATATATCAAAATTAGTGGAAATAGATTCAAATAGGTACAGACCACATTCATGTCAGTTTTTGTTATCTATATTCCTAACTTCTTATTTATTTATTAAGTATCGGTAATTAAGTTTTTTTTTCTTTCTTTTTGAGAAGCTGCAATTAAGTTGTATTGTCGGTACTTAATGATATTTAAATTATGTTTTTATTTTCTCAAGAAAGATAAATAAATTATGTTTTTGTTTTCTATATAACAAATTCTTTTTTTAGATTACAATTCCATTCGACGTATGTAATTACGTAGTAATAGAAAACAACCAGCATAATAAAATTTATTATAAATTTCAAACTCAATCCATTGTTCACATCGCCGGTCTCCAAAAACCCAAACAAAGCTATAGAAAATTTGGCATGGCTTTTATCGCCTCCTTTGGATTCTTCACCCTTTCAAAAAAATAAAACCACATCCAAAAACAAATATATAAAAATTTAAACACATTTTTATTTTTTATTTAATTGATTGTCTAATTTTATAATTTTCTACTTCATGGTTTATTTATTAATTGTATATTCTTACAAATTTCGAAATTGAAAATAGTTAAGTCTTTAGACATTTTACAGCTTAAAATTGTCTATAACATACAAAGTTTTTAGAAAGGACAAGCATTTGGTAAAGTTTAGTCTTTAAAGACCATTCTTAAAATGTTAACCTAAAACAACTAGTATATATTCGATGGCCAGAAAATCTTGAGTTTGACATCCTCAATTATTGTAAAAATCTTGGTATGAATTCGAAATTGGTAAATTCAAATCCTCAAATATTATTGTAATTTTTTTTTTAAAAAAATGTTCAATAACTCTACTATTAAAATGGAAGTTTCATTTTTTTTTTTTTTTAATTTCAAAGCGTTAAAGTTCTTAGTTTCAAATCCCCACAAAATATTTGATTTGATATTTATTTTAAAAGGAAGGTAAGAGATTATAAATTTGAATTCTTCTCCTTAAATTAATAATAAATGTTATTAAATTCAATTTTCCTTACTTATAGCCTATCTTATAATATCTCAATCCAAATACTTTTTAGTACAATTAAGTTTAACTCAACCACTTAATTATGACAATTAATCATAGCTCAACCACTTAATTAGGACACACAAACATATATTCCATTGAAAGATAAAATACTTTTATTGTTTTTAAAAGGTAACCTTGTTGGTAGAGATATACTTTATTAAAAGTGTAGATGAAGTTAATAATAAAATTACTATTCTTTTCCAAATTAAAATATTGAAACAAGCGTCAATCCTTTTAAATATGTAGTAAGTTTTATGGTTATTAAAAAATATAAAAAGAATGAAAGTAAAAAAAAAAAAATACATTCACAAAGATTTTCTATAAACCCCATTTCAAATTCCATAACTTTTCTCCCCTTTCAAATGGAAGCTTCCAATCTAATTTTCTCTCCTCTCCCCCTCCCAATTTGATCCTATAATCATCCTATGGCCGCTACCCAACAACAATCCAACCCTGCCTCCCTCCGCCGATCCCTATCGGACTCCGACCCAACCCGCCCCCGCCGCGTCCACCGAACCACAACCATCTCCACCACGTCCTCAAAATCCTCACGGTCCTCAAAGCTAGCCAAACTCCTAGCCCGGCTAGCTCTATTCTCCTCCCCCGACTCGGACCTAACCGAAGAAACCCTCGAGGCTCACAACAAACGAATCAACGACCTCAAATACAGCCCTTACTACCGCGGCCTAACCGATTCCTCCCTAGCCATCAACTACCATCACGGCCCACTCAGCACCCCAAGTGGCCCCCACCGCTATGCCACCTCAGCCACCACCACCCAATCCCAAGCCTCCATCTCATCGGTCGTGGTTTCCAAACTCAAGGACATGTGGTCCCCATGCCTACGTGGAAAAACCAATAATAAGACTCCACCAAGTCAGCACCCTATCCCAACCGTCACGGCCACGACGACGATGGCGGTTAAGCCGCCATCGTTGTCGTCCGCGTCCGATTTGGTGATGGTGGAAAGTGATTATATTATTGAAGCGAAGCTGTTGAGGGAGAGATTAGTGTACGGGCGACCGAGAGCGGGTAGCGGGGAGGTTGCGGTCGTGGTCGAGGCGGTGGCCGAGACGGAGATGTACACGTGGGGGGATGAGTATAGGCCAAAAGGGCTGGAGGGGTTTATATGCAATAAGAAAAGGGCGTGTGAATTGAAGGAAGTGGTGAGAAATAGAGGAAGTGGGCATTATATATTCGAAGGGCCGCCGGGAGTTGGGAAGAGGACTATGATTCAAGCTATGCTTAGAGAAGTTTTTGGAGATCAAGCAATGGAGGTCATGTATTGTCAGTATGACTTTATTAACCTCTTTCCCCTTATCATTTATTTTTGGAAAAACTATATTTTTAATCTTACATTCGTAAATTGAACACTTTGATCTCTGACATTTTAATAATACTGCCTTTGAGTTCACGAGTTTACAAAATTGTTAGCTAATTGACTAAAATAATGATTAGACTAATTTTAAATTTTAATGTATTGATGAAGTGATTATTATTATTATTTTTATGAATTTAATTTTTAATATAAAATAATTATAAAAGGAAACTAAAAAATAAAAAACTAAAATGATTAGACTATGTTTAAAGACTATGATATAGCCTATAAATTGGAAGGCTTTTCTGTAACTCTGTACTCTTTGTTTTGTTTTTACATACTCTTTTGGAATATATTCATATCTTTTTTCAAAAATAAAAAATGTATTGACATATGAGAGATAAAATGTTCCATTTTAAAGTACGGAGACCAAAATGATCAAATAAGATAATTTCCTCAAACTAGAGACTAAAAAGGTAATTTCTCCCCTTTTTTTTCTTTCTTCTCTTCTATCTTATAAAAATATATGTTCAACATCTCACTTTCAAAAAATGAGAAACATGATAATATATAGGAATTATTCATTTTTTGTTTGATATAATAAAATATACTCTAGCAAAGAAAAATATTGTTCTAGTGACATTTTGTATTAAGAGGTCATAAATGTAAATCCTTAATTTGTGATATACAGTCAGAGTATACAAAATTTTGAGATTAAATGGAATGTATAATGTTAAGTTCAAAGACCAAATAGGAGACAAAAATTTGGAATTAAATCTGCCTTATTCTTTAATATAATTTGAAAATCTTTAATTCGAAATAGGAATTTAGCTAACTTTTTTTCTATCTCTTTGGTTTCTCACAGATCAAGGAAGTTGTTAGGGTTTTTGTCTTGAAGGCGAGTTTCATTATTCATTCTCTTTATAGTAATACTTTTTATATTTAATAACTAATATTCACTTGAATATTGATTTTGTTTCTTTTTCTTCATATTTTACATTCCATTTAATTAATTAGTTAATTTAGTGATGTGAAATGGGGGTGTTTGGCGTGACTTGGCAGAGTGAAATGGTTGGGAGCATTGAAGTAAAGGTGAAGGAATCACGTAACTATGTGGAAGTCAATCTGTCACAAACCAAAGGCTTTGAGAAACAAGTCATCGTCCAGCTCATCAAAGAAGCTCGCTCCCCTTTGCCATGTAATCATGCCAACTGTCGAGGTACGAGACACACGTGCGATGATTAGTTAACTAATGATATCGATATTTGTTTACCAATCAGCTATCGACTTAAACATGTCTCAATCGGTTAAGACACATCACAATTTCTATCTTGTCATATTTTTAAATCGGGATTTTTTTTATGACCTAATTAAAAATTTTGAGTTTTACTCCTCTAAACTCGAGACATAATTGGTCTGCCGTAAACTATGCCACCTACATGTATAGTAGGACCAGAAATAAAATTGGGGTTGCTTGAGAAATTAATTCTCACCACCACCTTGAATCTGAAGTATTGAGAGGAATACACCCACACAAAATTCAAGCGCTTAATGTCTCTGCCGATCTAAATCAAGAAATTGGAGTTGTTCACGTCTAAGCCTTCACGAGTTGAGTCATATTCAACATAAACATAGCTCGAAGTGATTTATAAGCATTATTAATATTATTAGTAAAATTGAAATCTCCTTTTCTTTTGAACTGGTGAATGATTATATAATAGTTAATTATAATTTGAGTATTAATTTAATTTGGTTATATTTTAGGGATTGTGTTATGTGAAGCAGACCAGCTATCAAATGAAACCCTAATGTATGTAAAGTGGGCAATTGAGAGGAACAATGGGTGCAGCAAAATCTTCTTCTGTTGCTCTGATGTCTCCAAGCTTCTCCTTCTTAGCTCTCTCTGCATTCATGTTCACCTTTCCCCACCTTCTAAACAAGAGGTCACAATTTCTTCTTCTTCTTCTTCTCTTTTTTTTAGAAGAAAAACAATATCAAAATTTGTTGAATTCCATATTTTCTAGGGGATTTTTCATGTATAATAAAAATTGGCTAAAAGATTGCATTTATAGCACAAAACTGAAAATAATTGCACGTATACCAAAAAATTGAAACTAATCGAATGATTGAGTTCAATCGCTAGTTATTGATTGAACTCAATCAGTTGAATTCAATCATTGAACAAACTGATTGAGTTCAATCTAGTTATTGATTGAGTTCGACTGAGTTCAATTACTCATAATTTTGGTATAAAGGAATTTTTGATAAAAATGTGCTATAATTTTAATGGAGGGTCCTAAAGTTGGTATACACAACAAATTTCCTATTTTCTATTGATTTTGAAAAGAAAAATAGTTCCATTTGAAAATACAAATTTTGACTTTTATTTTCTTTTTTGAGATTCAACCTCTACCTTTTGAATATTGTACTAGTAGAGCTATGTTCTCATTGATATATATTCTTAAAACTTGAACTATAACAATATTATAAATGTGGGGTAAGCCAACTACTTATTTTAAAGAAAATAATGATAATAGTTTTTATATCTCTTAGACTACTTAAAAAATTATATAATTGTCAAAGGACAGTTGGTCGAATATTTGTATTTTGAAAATATACTTTCTTCAAAAAATTTAAATTTAAAATTCATTTATAATATTAATTTGTAGACACTTTTAATTAAGTCTTTACTCCTCTTATATATTCTTAAGGATGTGCAAATAGAGAAGCAAAATTTTAAGTTCCTAGGTTATCAAAAAAAGAGAAGTGAACTTAAGCTTAACTATGGTATCTATTTTTTTTTAATCAAAAGGTTGAATGTTTGAATAAAAAATTTATAATTACGAGCCAATGTGAATTGAGTGATAATTGATGTATTAATAAGTTAGAATCTTCCAACCTTTAAATATTGATGTGAATTAAAAATTATAATTTTTACTATGCTTAATAATTAATGAAAATAGATTGTAGAAGTTCTAGAATTCATAGCAAAAAAACAAGGATTCGATTTGTCGCGTCGATTGGCAGAGATAATCGCCGACAATTCTAAGAACAACCTGCGACAAGCCATTCGATCCTTAGAGGCTTCGTGGAAAAAAAGGTTAGAAATTAAACTATCACTTTAATTATTTAAAAAAATTTAAAAATAAATTTAGGTTTTGATGAAGAAATTAATAAATTGCAGACAATTGTTTGAAGAAGATGAGAAAAAATTATTGACGGGTTGGGAAGATGATATTGCAGATGTTGCTAAGAAGATAGTGGAGGAGCAAAGCCCAAGACAGTAATTATCTATATCTCACTCCTCTTAAATATTATTATTTTTTAATTCAACTAAGAGTTTTTTTTTTTTTTTTTTTTTTTTTTTTTTTTTTTTTTTTTTTTTTTTTTTTTAAATACTGATTTTTTTAGGAAAAAAAGAGAAACTTCAATAATTTATTTATCTTCAATTTTTTAGTACTTAAAAAAAAGCTTGGTTTTTAATTTAATTTATTTTTTATTTTAAAGCACTGGCATATTTGTTCGTGCAGGCTGTATATTGTTCGTGGAAAGCTTAAAAAACTTATTGAACATGATGTCTCTCCCAACTTCATTTTTAAGGTAATTTTTATTTATTTTTTTCCATCTTTTCTTTCCATCGTTTTTTATTTAACTCTTTCCTCTCAACCACTTATTCTAGAACAAATATCACTTCTCGGAATTGAACCTATCATACTGGTGTAGAACTGATTTATAACAAAATAATAAAATTATTGTGTCATTCACCTATTTAATTTCCAACCACTCACTAAAAAATACAAAATTTATTTGATTTCAATAATATTTAGAGACCACCCATATTTTATAGAGCAATTTTTGGTGGAATTTCTTTGGAAAGACATCTTTGTAGTGCTGGAAAATCTTCATTGTTTAATGGTTATGTAAAATAATATGGCCCCGTTTGATAACCATTTGGTTTCTTGTTTTCTGTTTTTCAAATTTAAGCCTATTTCTCTCAAATTTCCTACAATTTGTTTCATCCTTTCTACCATTTATCCATCATTGTTTAAGAAAGTAGGGGAAGACCAACCAACTTTTAAAAACAAAAAAAAGTAGCTTCTCAAAGTTTGTTTTTGTTTTTAAAAGTTGGTTAGTATTCTCCTACTTTTTTAAAGAAAAATGGATAAATGGTAGGAAGGATGAAGTACATTGTAAGAAATTTGAAAGAGAATAGACTTAAATTTGAAAAACAAAAAACAAGAAACCAAATGGTTATCAAACGGGCCTATGTTTCTCGTTTTTTTTTCTTTTTTTGAGATAAAAAATATTTGGAGGTTGACAGATTTATATCCGTAACTTTTTGTACAATTTTTTTATTTTAATATTGCATGCGGTTAAAAATTAGATTCTTAATACAAATTGAGTTATGCGTTTGTTAGCATTCTCTCATTCTTTAAAGAATGTTGATCCAATCCTATGAATAATTTATTCTAAAAATCATTTATATATAATAATTAGTGTAACGGATGTATGTGCAGACACTAGTAGACGAATTAAAAAAGTTGTTGGACGAAGAATTACAACGTCGAGTTGAAGGTTTCTATGCTGATTATCATGTAAGTTTCTTTTTGCATTTTCATGAGAAATTGAAAATTAAATTTTGAGTGGAAATATATAAAGAATAATAAAGTGGATGTTGATTTTAATTTCAGATAATGGAGGAAAAGGCATTTGTTAGTGAAAAGGGTAATGGGGATCAAGAGATAGTTATCAAAGAGATGCATGATCCTATGAAAAAGAATGTTAACCACTTCTTGAAGATTGAAGGTACACCTACACACATCTAACCTATTTTTATTACTAATTTTTATTGAGGAATTGTATTCGATAATCCAATTTTACAAAATAATTACAGATCTAGATAAATTTGAAAATATTTAGCATCTATAGTCAAATATACAATATAAATAATATTTATTATATTGTATTATGTATTAGTTATTTAGTATAAAAAATATTACTTTATACCGTATATTTGATTATAGTTGCTAAATTTTTTCAAATTTATCTAGTATTGTAAATATTTTATTAATTTAGCAAAACCCCCTTTTTTTTATTTCAAGAACTTAAAAAAAAAACGACTTCATTATTTATTTATATTTTTTAAAAGGAGGAAGAAGCAAGAAGCATACAAATCAAAAGATTGCAAACAAACAAAAAACACGTTGGCTTATTTTTTTAATAATTTTTTGAGACAGTGAATTCAATCAGTTTCTTTGTTTTATACTCTATGCACAATTGTTTATTTCCAGCGAATTTCTAGGGAAAATTTAGTATTTAGTATGTAAGTTTAATTCATATTATATAAATACAACATAAAAGTGACCTGTTTAATCATATTTTATATTATATTTAAACCAAGTTAGGTTTTGATTATGTGATTTCAGTAAAATTTTAAACTGATATATTTAAAAATACATATTTATTGTGCTAATTGTGCAAATACCTCATTTCAGAAACTAAAAAGTAGAATATGTGTTTGGTAGCAGATATTTATTTTTCCTTCTTAGAAAAAAAAAAACTAAAATTATCGTCAGGTTATTTTTAAAAATATTTTACTTTTTAAAAATGGGAATTTGCATGTATATTACAATAAGGCAAAAAAATTACATAAATAGCAAAATAATGAAAATATTTGCAAATATAGCACAATCAGATTTATAGACTCCATCAATAGCGTCCGATAGACTCCATCAATACTCTTCATCAATAGTGTCTGATAGACTCTATCAATAATGTCTGATAGACTCTATCAATAGTGTCTGATAGACTCCATCAATAGTGTTTGATAGAGTATAAAAAAAAAGTTACTATATTTGCAATATTTTTAAAAAGTTACTATAATTCTAATGTAGAGTAGAAAATTTGCTATAGAGTGTAAATTCTCAAACCCGTTTAGACATTTTTATATGTCCTGGTTAACAAAATGGTGATAAACTAGCATGGTTTCAGAAACAAAATATAGTAAAAGCCTAATTATCATTAGGTTTATATTAATAATTTTAATTCCTGATCAATTTTCTTTAAACAGTGAGAATTATTACTTAACAAGCATATAACTGAATTTTCTCTATTTCTTTATTTTTCATATACAGAATTCATAGCGAAGTTCATGAGCTGCTATAAGGGAGAAGCAAATAAAATAGTTACTTTCCAGACATGAAAATAAATAAATAATCAATTAATTAATCTCAACATATTAAAGCTTGATGTTAGCTAGGGGAAAAGTCACTTTTGGGCTTTCCCTTGGTTATGCATATATATAAGATTATTGTTTAATATATTTATACACAAACTTAAAAATATTATGTGTAATAATATTTTCAAGATCTGGAGATACTTCCACTTTTGTGATCAATACATATTTAATATTCGTTTGAATATTATGAAATTTTTGGGTAGACATTTCTTTTAAAACCTTTTTATTATTAATTATGTTTGGCCAAAATGTAATAATCTAATTAATCACAATAAAAAAAAAAAAACATTTCACACAATAATTTTATACTTGTAAAGTAAGATAGTTAAATTTCTTTTCTTTATGCTTCTTCTATTTTTTTTTTTGAAATGTTATAATTTAAACATTCACTATTCTATTCTTAGTACATATTTATAATTAATGTTTCCAGTCACTATAATTAATGTCTGAGGACAAGCTATAGTTTTATTTTTATTTCCATCATATTCAATGTATACAAGTGGTTTTTTTGGGCTAAAATTATAAGCATAAATTAACTTGTTTATCAATTGTGTTAAAAAAAAAAACTTATATATCAATTATATTGGTAACTACTAGATCTGTAGTTTGACTCCCCTAACTTTTTGTTGTACTTGAAAAAAAGTGAATTAATTGGAAACTAAAATTAGGTTAATTAAAAACTTATTTAGTTCATAGAATTTGAGAATAGTTTTAATTGTGTAAAAAAAAAAAAAAAAAAAAAAAACAAGATGACTCTACTTTGATCATATGATTTTTTTTTGGAAGTTTTAAAATATTTTTTTGATTTTATTTTTCAATATCCATAACTGTCCGGACCAACTTGTGTGCACTTTGACTAATACCATCTAAAAAATATTATCTATAATTCCTTAGATTTGAGCTTAATTTCAATTCATTTCCTATTGATTTTACAAGTTTCAATTGAATGTGTGACATATGGTTGGCTCTTCGAGAGAATAAAATGAATTAGGAATAGATTAATAACTAGTAACCTAAATTATATTAGATTCAATTGTTACTTATAAAAATAGAAGAATTAAATTTAAACTCTTGACAAAAAAAATATGGTAAAATCAAGTCCTAGAAAAATTATTGAAGTGAAAAATGTGAGAAAACATGTCAATTTTAGAAGATTAAAATACAAAAACTAATGAAATGTAATTAATCAAAATAGGCAAGGACATTTCACAACCACAAAGCAAAAAAAAGATGCCAACTACCAATGAGTTGTATCTTTCTTCTATGTTGGTGCATGTCCATGAATGCACATGTTCTTTGTTCTTCTTTAGACAATCAAGCCAACTGTCAAATATGACAAATTAATTCAATAACAACAAACAAGAGAAGGAAAAAAAATATCAATTGATGATTATATAGCCCTTTTCATTTTAGTTGAGGGATTACTTTTTAAACTATATCTTATGTTTGGTGAGACAAACATGAGTTGTAATCTTTTATCTTTTATTGGAGTATAAGGTTGTGAGTCGTGATTCAAATAATTAAAATGTTACCGATTAAATTATAATTTCAAAAGTTTTCAAAAAAAAAAAAAAATCTAATTTCAAATAATAAAATAGTGACCACACTGATCTTTGGTGTAGCAAATTTAATCTCTTTAAAAATTATTATAGTCTCTCAATTTCTTAACTAGAAAGCTTTTTTGTAATCTTTTGATGTATGTCTCTTACATACATCTTTTATAAAAAGTGTCTTTTTCCAAAAAAAAAAAAAAAATCAAATAGTGACGGCTTAATTGTTATCGATTTAATTAGCTCAAATTATATTAAATAGTTTGAGTTCTCTAACTCTCTATTGTACTAGACAAAAAAATTTAATCAGTTATATTATGCTTGAGATGATTAAGAGATGTGGAAAGTTTAATAAATGTACTATTTTTGACATAATAGTTGATATATGATTGAATGAAGATTTAATGTATATTTTTGAAGTTATGTACCCATAAAATCTACTCTTGTTTTTTTAAAGAATTTTTTTCTTAAAAAATCATTATCGTAAGTTAATTATTATCAAACAATACTAACCTATCGACTAAATTTTTTACCTTTGTAGAGTTTTATAGTATGAATGTAGCTTTTCTTTCAGGGCGTGTTTGTTAGGGGCATTAACTTAACCCGGGTTAAGTTAATGCCCATAACCCGTGTTTGGTTTGCATTTTACCCACGCGTGTTATCTTAACCCGTGTTACGAAAATCCCCTCTGCCTTAACCTGTCCTTTCCTTTGTTGCGCCGCCTCGTTTCACGCTCTCTCTTCTCTCTCGTTTCCGAAGAAGATCGAACCCTAATCTCCGTGATTTTGGGTCCGATTTACGCCTCCAATGGTTTATTCACCTTCGTTAATGTTGTTCTACTCTCGATTTCAAATCGATTGACCTCCGAATCTTTGAGGTTTGTCCATTTTTTTTTCGTCCCTTTTTTTTTTCTTCTCCGCTTCGTTTCGATTTCTGTCCGATCTAACGTGTTTCATTA
>JBBMEF010000022.1:2112526-2125027 GCA_037832685.1 Sicyos baderoa | reverse complement strand
TCTCATGTTAGTTAAACAAATATGCTTATTTATAATAAATTTAAAAATAGATAATCAAATTAGATGGGTATTTTGGTTTTTTGTATTTATTTTAGTAACTAAAGAAATGAAGCTAGACATGCATTTAAATAGTTCCATTTTTAGTCATTTTCCTAAATAGTTTCCAAATTGTAGTCATTCCCCTAGTTTGCCCAAAGATTTAACTGTGAATTCTGATTGTATGGAACTATGACTTCGTTGGGCCCTAACTTATTTTCAGCCCAATATGATAAGAGGGTCCGATTTTTAACTATTTTTAATTATATATATATATATAAATAAAATATTAATTTAATAAGAGATTCAAATTTGTAACCTCTAACGTCATTTGGGTTTTTTTTTTTTTTTGAGTACGAACATCATTTGAGTTTAGTTGGTATAAGAGTTGTAATTCATACATAAAAGAGGAAAATTCAGTTTTAATTTCTAGTCTTCATTTAATTCTTATATTTTAAAATTAAATATTTTTACCTTTTTTTATTGATACAACGATATTGAGAGAATGAAGATTTGAACCTATAACTCCATAGTTATTAAAATTGTTAGGTGCATAAAAAAAAATGTTACTAAAATCCACGGCCTTACATTTTTAACTGAAATTAGTGAAGATCACAAATTTGAGGCTATAAATGAAATGGATTTGAATTGATGAACCACAATTTGTTGCTATAATTAATGTTAATTCTACATTTGTCAATATAAGAACCAAGAGAGTAAATATAAATATGGTTTTATAATCCTTAATTACCAGGATTATTAACATTAATTATAACAAGGTTAAGAAAAAGAAAAGAAAAATGCAGGCTGTGAGGGATAAACTACATGACATGAGCGTCATGCGTAAAGCCAAGGCCGAAGAGAAGGTACATCTCAGATTTATTCCTCATTCCATTTAACATGTAAAATTAAACTTATTATTTTCTTCCTATTTTAAAGTTTAATTAATTTTAACGACTTAAAATAAAAAATCAAATGTTTATCAAACGATATTTTGAAATTTAGAGCATTGAAATGTGTGTCATTGACAGGTTGAAAAGGAGCTAGAAGCTGAGGCTGCAAAGGATCTTCATGTGGCCAAAGCTGGAATGAAGGCTGAGAAAGAAATGGCTAAGTTTTCCGATTCCTTCGTGCCTCCCGGTGCCTTCATCGCTCCCAACGTGGTCGTGCCTCCGGGCGTGACTATCGTCAGATCCCCCCAGCGCTGAAGATACGGCCGGAGCTCGGCCTCCCTCTAAGCACTTCATGTAATTAAATATATCTTGTAATACCAAAAAACTCATTTTCATTTTTATAATTTGCCAATTGTTAATCTTCTTTGCTTGGTTTGTTTTTCTTCAAGTTCTCTACAACATCTTTTGAAGTTGTGTAGTATTAATATACACACATTTTAATTGTAACATTTATTTGGTTTTATCTTTTACCTAATCAATAGATGAGCTTTCCTCTTGCATTATATTATTATGAAAAAATTATAGTGAATGAGCTATTCTCAAGAAAATAATTATAAATATATATAAATTTTAAGTTATTAAAATTTATAATCATTAATGTTTTAATACCTTTATTAATATTAATATCATTCATTATATTTATATCATAGAACATACATGATAATACTTATGAATACCAATGACTACATTTATTAAAAATAAATTAAAGTAACTATATTTATAATCATTTATTAGATTTGACTAGTTTCTCGAAAGTTTTATTATTATTATATTTTGAAATTGTTCATTACATAACAATTATTCACTTATCATTTAAAAAATTATTTCTAATGATTTGTTAGGTATACGATTGGTTTGGATAATATATATATATATATATATATATATATATATATATATATATATTCACATTGTTGTGATATTGTCAACTTTAATCGTGAGTCTATTGATTTTATTTTGCCCACATAAAATATTGCATGTTAATAAAAATATTTTCTCTTATTTACCTTAATAATATGAGACTTTGGAAGCATACACAGCCATCTTTCTCTCATAATAAAGTGGAGCCATGTTAGAACATCAAATACAAAAATATAATGAAGTGCAATTTAATAAAAATAGGCAAGGAGACATTTCACAACCACAAATGAAAAAGAAAACACAAAAACAAAAACAAAACAATATGACAACTACCAATGAGTTGGAGCCATGTTGTTTCTTTGTGCATGTCCATGAATGCACATGTTCTTTGTTCCTCTTTAGACAATCAAGCCAACTGTCAAACATTACAAATTAATTCAAAAAAAAAAAAAAATGAAAATCAAAGCCTTCTCAATTTGTTAGAGAGATTGTTTTTTAAACTATCTTATGCTTGAAGAAGAGGAAAAAAAAGTTGTAATTTCTTAATGCAATATGAGCTTGTGAGCAATAATAACAAATAGTCAAGGATAACAGCTCAATTGGTTGGATGTTTGGTTGGATTTAAGATATTTACTGTTAAATAATTTTGAAAAAAAAACAATGAATTAATTTGAAAACAATCTCTTTAAAACAAAAAAGAATCCATTTTAAATATTTTTTATTGTGCAATTATGGCTTAATTACTAATGCATTTCTTCTTGGTTTTATTTATGCTATAAAAATAGTTTTAAAAAGTCATAATATAACATTACAAATAAAGGAGAAGATTTGACCTTACAATTCAAAAAGAGAGAGACATTAATCAATGCTTAATCAATCATATTATGCTCAAATTGATGAAGAGATGTTAATGCCTAACAAATACTATGTTTGAATTGTGGATTTTGATAAAATTTAAAAACCATATAGTTTCTTTGATTCTTGACACAATGTACCATCTTGATAGGACAATACCTTGCTTGCCCTACTTAGTGCCTTTAATTGAAACAAATTGTTCAATGAGAATTTGATGTATGTTTTGGAAGTTTTGTATGCTCTTTGGAATCATCTATGAAAGAGAGATGGAGATTTTAAAATATAGTACTATTAATAATAATAAATAAATAAACCATAAAATTCACTATTATTTTTTTCTCTTATTAAACTTCCTACAATTTTGACAGATAGAAGTGACCAAAGGCAGAGAAAGAGAGAGAAAATAGTTTTTTTAAGAGTTCTAGCACCATGTGAAATTGAGGAGATTTATCTCTAACCTTTTTAAAAATATGTCCCATTGAAAGATAGTTTCTTTATTAAAAAATAAATAAACATGGTAAAAATATGGTTAGGCACACTAAACCAGTTAATAGGGAAATAAGTATATATAAGAAATTATCGACTCAAAAGTGTTCGATAATATTCAACTTTGAGTTTAACTCAATTGACATGTGTATAATCTCATAACAAAGAGATCAGAAGTTCGAATCCTTCGCCCCAAACATTGTCGAACTAAAAAACAAGTGTCCAAACAATAATCACAACTTTTACACCAAAAAGCTACAAAATCTTTTAAAACACGAATGAATTCCATCTGTACACAACTTCAAAGTTCAAACTCAAGAGCCCACAAAAGCAAAACAGATCAGAAACAGAACAAAGATGTGACCATGAAAGGGGTCAGAATCCAAATCTGCCATAGCCAAAATTGCAAAGATGTGTTGGTGTGTGTAAATGTGAGGAATAGATACATACATTACAGACTCATCCAGTCAGTGGCTGAATAAAACTAACTTATATCTAATCATGCAAACAACAGAACCAATTCATGCTGAAAACTGGAGAGAATCCAATTTTTGAAACCTGGGTTTCTTTTGCTCCATTTTGGGCTCTAAGGAATTTGCCCAAGATCTGCAAATTGTGAATCCAAATTTGGGTTAAAATTTGTTGAATCAAACAGCTGCAAGTTGTTGCTTGTTATGAGAAGCTTCATCTTCATCAAAACAGAAGTGGGGTTTCAGAAGCTCTGATTTTGCAGAAGCAGTGCTGAGAGGAGGAGGAGGAGGTTGTAGCAGCAGCATTTGCCTTTGAAGATGTGAGTAATAAGAATGGAAAGTGGTGGGAGTCACATTCAAATGAAACCCCAAACCAAATAAGAAATCCACTTCAAGAAAGTTCATTTCTGTTGTGCTGATCCCTCCCACTTTTGCATAATATGCATTGTTATAGTACCTGAAAAAACAACATGTTTCAATAAACTTCAACTCAAATTGCCCAAATTCAAAACCCCTTTTGACATTTTAGAAACAAAAAAATGCTGATTTCATGGAAGCAAAATTTTCAGCCCATTTTGTTTTATTTTTTCTTCTTCTAATAACCGGGAATTGGAGTGTCACCCCACTACATGCTCTGGACACCCGCATCCGTCGCAAGATCTAGATACAAGAGACAACCATAGATTTTACAATTAATCTCATTCGTGGTATTCAAACTTGAAACCGGAAGTTGTATAAATTATATAAAGTAGTGTAATGAACTAATGCACAAGGAGAAGAAGCTTCCCAAAAAAACAGCAAGAAGTTGCTCAAAGCATCAGATTCATGAAAACAAAAACCACATAAAAAAGTTCCTAAAAAATAGAGATAAAAGAATCTTCAAAAAGATCAAGTTTCCTTCCATAAAACCCCCCAATTTCACCCAAAAAACCCATAATCAATAAAACCAATTCACATTAAAAAAACAGAGCTCATTGAGACATTTCATCAGTCACCTAGCAGGCAAACTAAAAAACACCCACAAAACAAATCCCACATCAGAAAATCCACGTCAACAAGATTAGAAACTCACGTATCATCCATGAACTTGGCAGAAACAAGAACGCTGGTGATGAGCAAGCGATGAACATTGAAGGAATTGATGGGCAGGGAAGGCTGCCTTTGAACGAAGCGATCGAGATAAACGTAGGCAACAACGAAGCAGCAGGGGCTGCAATTGGCGTACTTGAAGATCCGGTCCAAATAGGTTTGGATCGAAATGGTGGGTCGAGTTAAGCCATGGAAGGCTGAGATTTTGTGGGGTTGAAGATGAGCGGAGAGGCTGCGATCGTTGGATTCGGCTACTCGTTGAAGGAGAGAAGAGAGGAAATCGATGAGCTTCGGCATCGCAGTTGGGTCCTCCAGCTCCGCCATTGATGAACAGTGAAGCAAAGCTTCAGAGCTTTTGGGTTTTTTTGCAGTGTCCGGCAAATTGGAAATGGATGCCTTTTATATACAAGACTGCACAACCTGGGCGCTAATGGAAGATGTTTTTCTATTTATCGGTTAATTACTATTTTTAATGTTTTTATTTAAGATAAACTAGGTTAGAATTCTCTCAAAAAAAAAAAAAAAAAAAAACTAGGTTAGAATTCATTAAAATTTAGACCCCGTTTGATATCATGATTTTTTGTTTTTTGTTTTTAAAATTTAAGCCTGCAACAACGGCTTTATATTATCAAAAAAGTAGCATGACTTTACCGACATCTTGTACCGAATCTCCTCCCCAATATTATTGTATCAAACAGGGCCTTAAAAATAAGAATTTAATTGATTTTAATCTGATAATTTTTTTTTAATTTTTTGTAATTATTGGTGAATTAAATATGTCAAAATTAGTTATTCATATGCCAATTATGAGTTAAATGATTACTTACATATATTTAATTCACCAACCGCTGTAAATGATAAAGACTACTTTTTAGTTTTTATCGAATCATATGAACTAAATTTTAATTTTAAAAATCATATTCAACCTAAAATTTGACTTAGAAAAAACAAATGTATAATGTGGTTTGGACCAAAATTGGACTACATATATTTAATCATGTTCAATTTTAAATTATTATTGAATTAAAAAAACAACTCCCTAAATTATTAGACACAAAATTAAAATTTAAAATTTAGAAATCAATGTAGTTTAAGGGTACATTAATTTTTAATTGAGATTAAATAGATATAATCTATACAAAAAAAAAAATATATATTATTATTATTTTGAGAATTTATTATTATTCTTTAATGACCGAAAAGGACACGAGAATCAGGACATAGACTTCGTTGTCTCCTTCAGTGGGGTTGGCTGAGTTGGGGGTAATGGTGTTTTCAATTCAAATTCATAATTAGAGAAGGTGTCAATTTTAATTAAATTCTGTTTGTTTCAAAATTAATGATGATTTTCTCTTATTATTATTATCATATGACTAGTTTCTTATTTTAACTTATTATATTTTAAATAATCATACAAATTACCTGTATTTTATATATATATATTTTGAGAAAAACATACATGCATTGAGATTGAAATTGATGTTTTTTTTTTCAAGTTTCCTTTAATTAGTTTCAAATTTGCAAGAGAGGGAAAAAAAGAAGTAAAAGATGATGGATTATGATGACATTAGGCACTTTCTCAAAATAAAATTTAAAAATGGATATTTAGAAGGGGAATTTGCATGTATATTACAATAAGGCAAAAAAATTACATAAATAGTAAAATAATGAAAATATTTGTAAATATAGCAAAATCACATTTATAGACTCCATCAATAGTGTCTGATAGACTTCATCAATAGACTCCATCAATAGTGTCTCATAGATTCCATCAATAGTGTTTGATAGAGTTTATAAAAAAAAGTTGCTATATTTGCAATATTTTTAAAAAATTGCTATAATTTTAATGTAGAGTAAAAAATTTGCAACTATTTAAAAAAATGTGAGAAAAGTGATGGGCAATTGGGCAAAGCCCTAAGTATCATGTGAATACATGTGCAAAATTTTAATTTGAATATAAAAAAGTTGAGAATAAAAATGCATGTGTATTGATTCAATTGACTTTGTGACACAACATGGATTTGCTATGTTCATCCAAAGCATTACCATATGGTGTTGCTTTTGCTCCGAACACGCAACGATTTGGGTTTCATGGCTTCGATTTTCTAATTAATTAGCTCATTCAAAATTAATATCTTATACTAAATCTCACTAAATAATTATTTTTTGGTAAATTCATTTAATTTCAACCGACGTTCATGTGTGCATATATTGTACAATATGTGAGAAATAATGAATGAATATAGACATACTTATATAATGACCGGCCATTCTTTTAAGAACAAGAACAAGAAAAACATCGACAAATATAAAATACACATTATCACAAAATGCATATTAAAACAAAATATATGATCTCAAAATATATAATATATAACTTAAAAAATACATAATACATAACATATATTAACATATTTAATGCCAACAAAAGTATAGCTCTACTGGGATCTTGCGGTTATAAGTTCGAGTCTCCCTTACTCCAATATTACCGTATAAAAAAAAACAATAAAGATCGAAGCATATCCCCCTCCCCTCCCCACATATTGTCAAAAACTTTGGTGTGTTAACCATAATTTTTTAAGTTGAAGTATATGTGCCTTAAGATTGAAAAACAAGTTACAACAATTAGAGGTGGGAGACCTGAACCCAAAATCGTTTGATCATTAAATATACACTAATGTCGCTAAACTACTTCTTTTTGTTGACTAAAAGACGAATTTATTTACATGTATTTGAAATAAACCTATATAAAATTAAATTTTAAGTGGGTGACCATCATAATTTAAATATATATATATATATATATATTATATAATTCACAACAACAATTTAAATAGAAGATTTAACTTTTGATGATTTGGTCATACATAACACAAACCCTATTTACATGTCTTTTATTGATCTCTAAGCCAATCCTACAAAGATTTATCACCATAATTTAATTAATTATTTTCATTTGAATAATACAATTATCTCACTTAATTTTTGTTGAAAGACAGTACCATATTTTTGACAACTCAAAGAGTAAATCTAGACTTTCTCTCATTTCAAACAATTGTATTCAATTAGAATAAAACTAGACATGTTAAAAGCAAGTTGGAATTGGTTGTATTAATTCCATTTTGCAATTGGCAAGCTGGTTCCAACTTGAAGATGCAACTTCTCATAAGGATTTGAGCTGTACACAATCAAAAATCAATTCCATTTTATGACTGAAAATGACATGATTTTATAATTTTATATACTATCATACATCCCACAAGATTTTGAAAGATACCAAGAAGGTGCTTGGATTTAGAGAAAGATGAAAGGAGAGAAGGAAAAGAAGAGTTTGAAGTGGTTTGGAGAGGTTAATCTCATGTTTAGGGATGATGTTAAGGGGAAATTAAGTGATTAGTATTATTAAGAGAAGAATTGAAATTTCGCTCCACTATATCCAAAGTAACCACATTCATTCCTAAGTAGGCACCAGGAGTCGGAAGACATCGAAAAAATGAGCACAAAAGGTGTCTACAAATCAATGTTCGAAACCTAAGACCTTGGGAACGTCAAGTCTTCGACTTCCGTGCCACCTATTCACACATAATTTAATGATCTTTTATTTTATTTTATTTTTTCTGACTATTTTATTTTTTCTGACTTTGATCTTTTATATACTTTTAAGCCTAAAAAGTTAAAGAAATATTTGGATATGGTATATTAGTAAATGATTAGCTGTGTGATGATTTTTAGTTCAGATTGTACATAATATTTTAATTACAAAAGTCCAAAACTTAAGTTTGCATGTGATTAGTACAGCTGCAAGAAGAAAATTGGCAGATGATCATATCAACTGAACAATAGTCCCTTATAAATAATATCATAGTACTACTTCTTCTTTCTTTAATTTTTAATACTTTTTTTAAATTTATTTGTGTGTAAACTAGCTTACTAATTAATTTTCAACAGATTTCCTCATATTGTAAGATCAGACACCCGTCTTCAGTGAGTACAAACTGGTCCAAAGAATCACGGATATTAAAAAAAAAAACATGCATAAGAAACTAGTAATCAATGGCCATGAAGGAATAGCACCAAAATTTTCACCCTATCTAATATATGCCAAGGTTTCTATCAGGAAAAATTACACTAAAATTCATAGAAATACCTAAAGAAGATGCGGATATGGCTGCAAGTGTAACATAAAATAAACATACCTGAGCATAACTTTGGATTTTACCAAACTCCCAGACTCCAAAGCCAAACTCCAAGTTGTTTTCACCCTCTACACTTGAAGAGTGTAACCACTGACTATCATTCGCAACCCTCCGAGACCGGGACGACACACAGATAAAACATATTTGCCAAGCTTCTGATTACATATTGCAGAACCATAGATGGACAATGTCATTGAATCTGTCACAACTTGAGAAGCATCTCGGAATCATCAGACTCGTATTCGGTTTTATCACTTTCATCGTTGATGCTGCTACCTATGTCATCGTCAATTGTCTCATCGGACAAACCGATGAGGGACGCATATGATTTGTCCTGAAGATATTTGGACTGCCTCAACAATTCAACTAAAACCTCCTTGCTGGCAGTGTCAACTTCTTTCTCGCAAAGGTCGAAGTAAGCTAACACATTGTAAGGCTTTGGCCTCCAACTCTTTGAACCCTCAGATGAAAAGGCTTCTTTCCAACTAGCTAAAGCGTCAGAAATTCGACCCTCTTTTGTATGCCCATCAGCAAGAGTCTCCCACGTACTCGAGTTCGGCTTTCCCCCAACTTCAACCATGTGATCAAAGAAGCTCTCAGCTTTGCTCACATCCCCTTCCTTAACATACCACCCAATGAAAAGATTAGCGATCCTAGGATCGTAAGTTGACTTAACGGATAGCCATTCCTTATAAATTTTTTCAGCACCTTCAACATCACCAACCCTGATTAGAGCAGAGATTATTGCATGGTATCCCAAGTTCGGAACGGTGGGGAAAACGGTTTTGTAAATGGTCCACACCCGGTAAGTTTCTTCTTTGTTACCAACACTACCATACAGACTTATCAGATAATGATACGGTATTCGATCCCGGCCTACAATTCTACTTTCGACCCTCCTCAAGCATTCTTCAGCCTTTTCTATCAGTCCCATCTTAATGTACATTGTTGCCATTGTGCTGAATGTAGTCCAATTGGCATTGATGGTCCTGTCTTGTTTCATCTGCTCATATACTTTTTCCATCTTTTCAGTAGATCCTTGCATCCCACAAGATGATAGCCAAATATTGTAGGAGTATATGTCAAGCTGAATGCTCTTCTCTGTCATTTCCGATACTAACGACTCAACCTTCTCATACTCTTTGAGGTTCATGTAGAGAGTCATCATTACGTTGAACGGAAGCGAGTGAGTCGCATAACCTTTAGTTCTCATTTTTGCAAGTAAATTTTCTGCCTTTTCTCTCTGTCTTGTTTTTACATAGGCATTCAGAAGAGCCCCATATATCCTCCTGTCCTTCAAATTATCTGGCAACCTTACGAAGTAGTCTTCGGCACTCGTGATACCGCGGACTTTCGAAATAAGATCCAATTGTATTGCAGCATCACTAGTTGTTAGTCGAAACCTCTCTTCTCTATTGCTCATCCAATCATATATCTACAAAAAAAAAAAAAAAAAAAGCATTATATTATAAAATCTCGCAACAAACACTGCAACAAATTCCAAAATTCAGAATAATTGCACATCATCCTTTGAAGTTTAGAAAAATATCATTCAACCAGAATCAAATTATCAGGCCCACATCATGTGTTTAAGAGGATAAATTTACGAACGATGGCGCTCCCCACCTTGTCAAATAGCAATAAAATCAGCATTGACCCCAGCAAAATGATGACAAAAAATAATTACTCAATTGTTAACAATGTATTAGGAAGATATGAGACCTAAAAAGTAAGAGGGAAATATCCAACTTTCTTCAGTGAAATGTATCATTGCATCCAATTATCGAACTTCGTTTACTTTCTTAAATTCTACGAGATTCAAACCTATAACCTTTTGTTTAAAGATATATGCTTTAAAGCTCAGGTTGACAAACATACTTTAGTTGGCAGTCGTACTAGATCCACTTCAATTTCTAGCATGGTGTAATCAAATAATGAGGAAAATAACTTAATTTTGTTGAATCATATTAAATCGCCCATCAACCCAAAAACTTAAACTAATTGATTGGAGTAAGTTTGACTATATCAATCAACAATTTTGACATATGAAAAAATAAATCAATAATACTTTAGGTAAAAGTGAAGATTTCAAACAAGAGACCAGAATTAGATAGTCATCAAAGCTCGTAAGCTTAACACTTACCCAAACAATCCTTACCTTTTTTTTTTGAAATCGAAAAATCGGAGCTTTGCTCTACTATATCTGGGGTAACTACGTCCATCCCTAGGCCGTGTATCAGAAGACATCGAAGGAATGGAGACACCGGTGGTGTCTACAAATTAATGTCACGGGTAAGTCTCGAACCTGAGACCTTGAAGGGAGCACACTTTCCCGATTTTGAAAGATACCAAGAATGATAGTAGACTTCCAGTCTTCCACGGTAAGAATTAACAAATCCAATCCAAAACCCAGCGCAGACATCGGATGGCATCCATGTGTTGCTAAAGAATAAACATTTTCTTTTAATTGTTTTCCGTGATAGTTTATGCACACCTCGACCCAACCATACCACATTTAAGTGTTAAGGAACCGGTAAGAAACTAATTTTTATGTAAGTATCTCAGGTTCGATCCCTGGAATCGGTATTTGTAATACTCCTTCCCCCAACTTGTATTCAAAAAAAAAAAAAAAAGATCAATTTGAAAAATGCAAGGCAAAGTAGCTAAACATCAGTTAACAGAAATCTAGATCAATTTCTTCCTCAATTTCTGGAATAAAAACTAATCAAACATCACAGTTCCCAACCAAATCATAAACTCCAATTCATAAATGCATAAAAAAAATGACCTAAACTCAAAATAATCTAGTTTACCTCCAAAGCTCGTTCATGTCGCTTGTACTTTCTCAACTCCTTAACGACGCGAGAAAGCTCCCATTTCGAGAGCTTCTTGCCCTCGTTCTCCCACTGGTTCAGCACACTCGCTGAGCCAAGCTCGGGATTCTCCATAAGCGAAATCCTCCGGTAAATAGCGTTCCATTTCACCATAGGCCTCCGCTCGAAGTCCACGGTCCCGTAGCTATGGACTTGGGAGATCGAGCAGCTTATGGAGAGCGGGAGCCGCCGGTAATTCACATTCCGGCGAAGAGTCTGAGATTGAGTAACAGGCGGCAACTTATGAGAGTAAGAGGTTGATGATGAGAGAGATACGGTGCGGTGGTGAACGGAAGTTTGGAGAAGCATCGCCGCCGTCGTCGTCGTCGTCGCTGCGCCGAGCGGTTGAAGGGGAATTTTGCTGCGATTGCGCGCGTGCTCTGTGATTTTGCTGTTTCTCGATAAGTTTTTCTCAAATTACCTCTTTACCCTTGCTTCTTTGCACAATTTCGGACTTTTGAAAGCATTTTCATTCTCATCTAAATTAGTTTTTTTTTTTTTTTTTTTGAAAAAATACATATTTAGTGGATTTTTTGCATCCAAGGGTCAAAAAAAAAAAAAATGGCAAAAAGGGGAATTTTCCCCAAAATAAACTGGGGGCATCGCGTGACTCCCACCCACGCGACCCTTTTTTTTTAGGTCGCGTAGGTCCCACCCACGCGACCAGACGGCATGCCACGTG
>JBBMEF010000022.1:2084992-2112426 GCA_037832685.1 Sicyos baderoa | reverse complement strand
CCTCTTCATTATTATTGTTATTCTCAAATCTCTTTTAGCTGCGACCCTGCTCTATTCGATGCAAACAATCATAACAATAGACTCCATCAATAGTGTCTGATAGATTCCATCAGTAGTGTTTGATAGAGTCTATCAAAAAAAAGTTGATATATTTACAATATTTTTAAAAAGTTGCTATAATTTTAATGTAAAGTAAAAAATTTGCTATATAGTGCAAATTCCCTAAAATAGGGGAAATATTATGGATTATGATGACATTACGAAACTCTATTTTTTCACTTTTAATTTTTAAGATGAGGCTTAAAAAAATAATAATAAATTATGAGAAAAGTGATGGGCAATTGAGCAAAGCCTTAACCATATCATGTGAATACATGTGCAAACTTTTATGCATGTGTATTGATTCAATTGGATTTGCTATGTTCATCCTAAGCATTAGCATATGTTGTTGCTTTTGGTCCAAACATACAAAGATTTAGGCTTCATGGGTTGGATTTCCAAAGTAGGTAGTGCAAAATGTATATACATTAATTTCAACATTATTAAATAATTATTTTGGCTTCATTCATATGAATTCGGTATGAAATGAATTTAGACATAATACTAATATAATGATCAAACATTCTTTCAAGAACATGAAAAACTTGATCATCAACTAGTGATGTTTGGCAAGAACCTCATAAAATTAATCGGTAAGTATTTGAGTGAACTTGTACTCACTTCAACTATTTTTACAAAATAATTATGATTATCTTGTAGATATTGTTTGCCAAAAACCTCATAAAATATTTAAATTTAAGCGACTCTTTATAAATGTTAATTTGAATAAGACAATGATCTCACATGATTTTCATTGAAAACTTTGATACCATATTTTGACAACTCAAATTAGTAAAATAGATTTTCTTTTCTAATTTCAAATCTTGTATTCAATTAGAATAAAACTAGGCATGTTAAAAGCAAGTTGGAATTGGTTGTATTCATTCCATTTTTCAATTGGCAAGCTGGTTCCAACTTGAAGATACAAACTTCTCACAAGGATTTGAGTTGTAGATAGTTAAAAATCAATTCCTTTTCATGACTCAAAAGGATATGATCCCATGTTTTTATATTATCATACAACCAATAAAATTTTGAAAGATACTAAAGATGTACAATGTGAGCTAGCCATTTAGAAGAAAAGGAATGAAATTGAAAAGAAAATAAAAAAATTTCAATTAATTTATAAGCCTAAATTTCAATTAATTTAGGAGTTCTGATTTTTTTTTTTCTTTCTTATTTTAGTTCAACAAGGTAGGTGGAAGAACTCAAAATTTTGATCTCTTAATGGGAATATATGTTCAAGTTGATATATTAATCACCATATTGCTTTTTTTTTTTTTTTTTTTTTTTTTTTTTTTTTTCTTTTTTTTTAAGATCTATAGTTATTTCTTTCTAATTTACTATATGTATAGCTTAGAAAAATATAATCACCCATAACTTAGCAATCAATCTTTTTTAATTTTTTTTCTGACTGATATTTTATATACGTTAAGCCTAAGAAAATGGTTAGTTAAAATTTAGATATTGTATGTTTGTGATTAGCTGTGATGACTTTAGTTCAGACTGTACATAATATTTAATAAAAAACAAGTCTAAGACTTAAGTCTGCATGTGATTAGTCTAGCTATAAGAAAACAAAAATAATAAAATCATAAAATAATAAAAACAAACTTCTAATCCAAAATAAAAGGATAAACTAACTTTTAATCTTCACTTGCATCTACCTCTTTATATCCTAAAAGGACAATTTAGGATGAAAATATTTATTTTTACTAATAATAAACAAAGGAGTAACATTAATTGTTTGTTTTGTTCAGATTATAAACATGGATATCCCTTTACTAAATCATGCTCAAGAAATTATTAATCAATGGCCATGAAGGAATTGCACCAAAATTTCCACCCTATTTAGTATATGCCAAGATTTATCTGGGAAAATTACATTAGAAATACATAGAAGGATCTAATTCTAGAAAAGAAACAGAGATGGCTGAAAGTGTAGCATAAATAAACATACCTCTGCTGGGTATCACTTGGATTTTACTAAAATTCTAAGTTGCTTTCACCCTCTACACTTGAAGAGTGAACCTCTGATGAGCAATCTCATCTCTCCGGGACCGAGACCGAGATGACACGCAGATAATTAAACATATGTTTCAAACTTCTGATTACGAATTCCAGAAACCATAGATGACAATGCCATTGAATGTCACAAGTTGAGAAGCATCTCAGAATCGTCAGACTCGAACTCGGTTTTATCACTTTCATCGTCAATACTGCTACCTTTCCCCGTAACGATATCTTTATCGATTGTCTTGTCGGACAAACCGATAAGTGATGCATATGATTTGTCTTGGAGATATCTGGACTGCTTTAGCAATCCAACTAGAAACTCCTTGCTGGCAATGTGACCTTCTTTCTCACAGAGGTCAAAGTAAGCCAAAACATTATTGGGCTTTGGCCTCCAACTCTTGGAACCCTCAGCAGAAAAGGCTTCTTCCCAACTAGCTAAAGCCTCTGAAACCCGACCCTCTTTCGTATGCCCATCGGCGAGAGTCTCCCACGTACTCGAATTTGGCTTCCCCCCTACTTTAACCATGTGATCAAAGAAGCTCTCAGCTTTGCTCACATTCCCTTCCTTTACATACCATCCAATGAAAATATTAGCGATTCTAGGGTCGTAAGATGTCTTAACGGATAACCATTCCTCATAAAAAATTTCAGCACCTTCAACAGCACCTACCCTGATTAGAGAAGAGATTATAGCATGGTATCCCAAATTCGGAACGGTGGGGAAAACGCTTTTGTAGATGTTCCACACTCGATAAGTTTCTTCTTTGTTACCAGCACTACCATACAAACTAATCAGATAATGATAGGGTATTCGATCCCGACCTACAATTCTACTTTCGACCCTCCTCAAGCATTCTTCGGCTTTTTCGATCAGTCCCATCTTAATGTACATTGTTGCCATTGTGCTGAATGTAGTCCAATTGGCATTGATGGTCCTGTCTTGTTTCATCTGTTCATACACTTTCTCCATCTTCTCAGTAGATCCTTGTAATCCACAAGATGATAGCCAAATATTGTAGGAGTACATGTCAAGCTGAATGCTCTTTTCTGTCATTTCCGATACTAATGACTCGACTTTCTCGTACTCTTTAAAGTTCATGTAGAGAGTCATCATTACATTGAACGGAAGCGAGTGAGTCGCGTAACCTTTAGTTCTCATATTTGCAAGTAAATTTTCTGCCTTTTCTCTCTGTCTTGTTTTCACATAGGCATTCAGAAGAGCACCATATAATCTCCTGTCCTTCAAATTATCTGGCAACCTTAGGAAGTAGTCTTCAGCACTCGTAATACCGCGGACTTTCGAAATAAGATCCAATTGTATTGCAGCATCACTAGTTGTTAATCTAAACCTCTCTTCTCGATTGCTCATCCAATCATATATCTACAAAATGAGTTATTTTTAGAATAGGAAACAGCTTCAACAGTCTCTATATTTA
This sequence comes from Sicyos baderoa, assembly GCA_037832685.1. Taxonomy (NCBI): domain Eukaryota; kingdom Viridiplantae; phylum Streptophyta; class Magnoliopsida; order Cucurbitales; family Cucurbitaceae; genus Sicyos; species Sicyos baderoa. The sequence continues at coordinate 2,108,875 of JBBMEF010000022.1, read as the reverse complement.
CACCATCAGGCAACAAATAGCAAGATTCAGAACACTATTGCACATCATCATTTTGAAGTTGATAAAATATTATACGTGCACATCATATGTTTTAAGAGATTAAGAACATTGGACAACGCTCCTCACCCCGTTCGAAAGCACTAAACCAGTGTCGAACCCAGCTAAATGATGAAAACATATCATTTATCAACCATAAACAAAGAATTAGGAAGATAAGACTTTAGTCCATACTAGCCGACCCATAAAATCAATAGATGCATTTTGTTTTCTAGTATGGTGTACCAAATAAGTAGGAAAATAATGTATATTTCAATTCATGAAGAAGCAAATCACTATTGCATCATGTAAAAGTGAGAATTTCAACCATCATCATTGATCGTGATCAAGATGACCTTGAAAAACCAAAATGTTATGAGTTCAATACATGGTAGCTAAGCTATTAATTTCTCACAGGTTCCTTTGATATTCAAATGTCGTAGGATCAGACTCTTTGTCTCGTAAGAATAATCGAGTTGCACGTTCCTAACACTCATACATATTAAAAAGAAGATTAGGATTATCTAGCTTACTACAATCAATTCCACGGAAAGAATTAAGTGATCCAATAAAAAATACAATTTATACTTGAATGGCTTCCATATTTACCAAAGAAGCAAATTAAACATAAAAATGCAAAGCAGGTAGCTAAAAATCAAGTTAACAGAAAACTTGAATGGCCCCGTTTGATAATCATTTTGATTTTGTTTTTGAAATTTAAGCCTACAACTATTTTAGTGTGTTTTTTCCTATTTGGATATCTACATCTTACCTATATTTGAAGAAACCAAACCAAGATTTGGAAAACAAAAAAAGTAGCTTCCAAAAGCTTGTTTTATTTTTGAAATTTAGTTAGCATTCACCTACTTTCTCGGGAACTTTTAGTAATAATAAGCTTAAATTTCAAAAACCAAAATTCAAATATCAAATGGTTATCAAACAACGGTAATTCTCCAATTTAATCAAATAAAAAACGAATCGGACATCAAAATTCACTACCGAATTAAACCAATTCCATGAGAAAATCAAAAGATCAGGAAAAACAACGCTCTAGTTTACCTCCAAAGCCCTCTCATGTCGCTTATACTTCCTCAATTCCTTAACGACTCGAGAAAGCTCCCATTTGGTAATCTTCTTGCCCTCATTCTCCCACTGGTTGAGCACACTCGCAGAGCCAAGCTCGGGATTCTCCATCAGCGATATCCTCCTGTAAATAGCGTTCCATTTCACCATAGGCCTTCGCTCGAAGTCCACAGTTCCATAGCTATGGACTTGGGAAATGGAGCAGGTTACGCTTACAGAGAGTTGAAGGCTTCGATGATTCACATTTTGCCGAATGGCCTGCGATTGGATTGCAGGGGGGAATTTGTGGGAATATGAGGTTGATGATGAGAGAGATACTGTGCGGTGGTGAACGGAAGTTTGGAGAAGCATCGCCGCCGCCGCCGTCGTCGTCGTCGTCGCGGAGGGGTTTAAGGGGGAGAAGATAATGTGCTGCGACTGCGCCCGAGCTCTGTGATTTGCAGTTCCTCGATAAGTTTCTCTTAAATTACTTTTTTGCCCTTTACATGTTTCGCATGATTTCAAATCCCTTATCCCGCTGATAAGATTTTTTTAAATAAAGAAATTGTGTTTTTTTTTTTTTTTTTTTGAAAGAAAAGAAATTGTTAGTCGACTTCTTATAATTCACAAAAAAAAAAAAAAAATAAGACTAGAGACTTTTCAGATATTTTTATTGTAAATAGTTGGGAAACACTTAAATGATAAGAATATTGTAATCCTTTTTTAAAAAATAAAAAATAAATAAAACTTAAATGGTGTATATATTCAATCAAGTGAGTTAGGATGATCTCAATTTTGTTTAATTAGGAAATTTCAAACCATATGATGAAAGAAATTTTAATATCTCATTTATTGACAAAAAAAAAAAAAAAACTATTAACCAACTAGATAGTATTCCTATTAACATGATATAAATTTATTGTTGTCAATTTATGCTCACTTTTGACTATAATATATACAATAAAACATATATTAATAAGAGTAGTACTTCAACGACATTTTTACCTAATAACTAAGAGATCACAAATTTGAATTATTTAAAATTATTTCAAGTCGAACACTTACTTTAAAAAAAGTGCAACACTTACCATATATATTTATGTGTTTAATATAAAATTACAAATACAGACAGATTCAAACCTGTAATGTTGGTGTTTAACTGGTTTATAAACAAACACTGAAACCATTGCGCCACTGATGATTTTGGTGGTTAAAAATATAATAAAAAATGTGGGAAAATGGAAAGTTTTAAGTTTTTTTTTTTTTTTTTTTTTTTTTTTTTTTTTTTTTTGAAAATGATGGAAAGTTTTAAGTTAGGGTTAATTATAGAGCCGAATACCATATGTGAAAAAAGTAAAAGAAAAAAGGTGAATACCAAAATGAAATTCATATAAAAATGCTAATTCAGGTGAACTACGCGGCAAGTTTGCAAACGCGCGCTCTTCTCTCTCGGAAGGCGGATTCTGAAGCGAAGCGAAGCTCTGCATCCATCCGCCGACGAGGTATCGTATCTCCGGTCCGGTCTTCAATATCGCCGTGAAGTTTTTTTCTTCGCTGTTCTTGTTTCAGTTTTCTTTGCTACGGTTTGTTTATACCAGACGCTTGAATTGGATCGTAATATCCTGCTTGTTTCTCCATTGATGATCGCGATTCCGATTTTCAGAATTTAAATTCGTGTAGGATTTTAGATTTTAAGTTGAATTCATTGACGATTGAAAATTGAAGGTACTACACTGGCTGTGCGGTTTTCTTTGTGTTCGATGATTCTCCGATTTCTTAAAGCTTTTACTGTAAATGTAGTTTTAGGTTTCCTCTGAACAGGAAATTTCCTTGCGCATTTTTCTTGACAAGATTGATTGCTTTTTGAAGAACTTTTTTAAGTTGAACTATTGAGTTTTCCTTGCTACGGTTAGTTTAAAGGAGGCAGATCAACGTAGTATTCTGCTCGTTTTGAAATTCATCGCGATTTTGATTTATTGAATTTAAATGGATATAGAGGCTTCTGGATTTTAAGTTGAAATCGTCGATATTTGGAAATTGAAGGTCCTGCACTGGCTGTGTGATTTACTTTGTGTTCTCTCTATGGCTGATTCTCCATTTTCTTTAATCTTTTGCTGTAAATGTTGATTACATTTTGAAGAACTTTTAAGTTTCATATTTTTTGCTGTCATATGATTACGAAGAAACTCTTTGTCTATGATCTGTTTTGCTGACATAAGAAGAAACTCTTGTTCCTTTCGAATACACAGTGATGGCTAAATTATCTGCTACATTGAGACTATTTGATGCACATTGTCACCTCCAAGATCCAAGAATATTTGAGAAAGCACCTCAATTAATTAGCGCAGCAGTGGACTCTGGTGTTTTGCGATTCGCTGTTAATGGAATCTCTGAGGTGTTTCGCATCTTGTGTAATATGATATATATATTATATAATATATATATATTTCCGGATATGTGTTGCCTGCCTCTCATCTTTTTCTTTTGTTCGAGTTTGTAGAAAGACTGGCATTTGGTTAAGCAGCTGAGTGAATTGCATCCTTGTATAGTTCCGTCCTTCGGTCTTCATCCCTGGTAACAACTGTTCATTTTCATACCCCCCCAAGTTTACAAAGAAATCATCTATCACATATTCTTTTACTGGAATTTCATCGACCTGGTGAAGTATATTGTATGGCACTCATTCATCTATTTGTATTTAGGTATGTTCCTCAAAGAACTCCTGGCTGGCTTGAAAAACTTAAGGAATTTTTTGAAGCAGTACCAAGTGCAGCAGTTGGAGAGGTTGGTATTTGTGGCCAAAGATATATCCTAAACGACCAATTTTAGCTTTGGATATTTTATTATAAACTGAGGTTCCTTTTGGATATCCGTGACTATCCAAGCCAACTTGCATGCATCTCGACTAATGTTACGGGACATACTGCCTGATTATACAACATTTTAGAAGTCAAGGAAATCTGTAGAAAATTAATTCCTAGGTAGGTGGCCACCATGGATTGAACCCATTACTTCTTAGCTCTTCAAGGCTCTTTTGACCACTAGGTCACTCCATGATGTTTGTTATGAATAGAAGTTATATATATCAATTTTAGATAAAAAGGTAAAAAAGAGAGTAAAGAAATTGGGAATCATATGATTATTTTTTTTTTGCTAGATAATTATTGTATACTTTTCTAGCATTATTCTGGAACTGGTTTAAGAACCTGTTTTTGGGTGATATCTGAAGTTATCCATGATTGTTAACTATTTTTCTGGAGAAACAAAGTCACAGATACTTTTTGTAAACCTTTGTTGCTTATGCATGTTACTAGTGCATTCTCGTCCTTGACCATGAAAATTCTTGCACCTACAGAAGTTCTTGCACCATCTATCTTATAATTTATCTCATTTTATTTCTATTTGGAAGTTATTCTTGTAATATGCCTTTGGGTTTATGGAGTTTTCTCCTTCATTTCATAATTTCAATGAAATTGTTTCTTCTAAAAAAACAACTTACTCTGACCTTTAACTACGTGCTAGGATCCTGGGTAGCACGGGTCTTTAGTGATTAATTTGTTGCTTCAACATGCAGAGATATTCTTATAGTTCAGTAGGGCTCTAATGTTTACCTTTTCAGATTGGTCTGGACAAAAGTTCACGAGGAAAGGAGATCAGTTTTACAGATCAGGTATGATTGTCATACATCTTTTGAGGTTATGAAAGAAATTGATGTTTTGAATCCTGATCATTGTTTAAAATGGTTTCTCGTTTACCTGTCAAAAAGGAAACTGTACATGGCGTAAGAAGTATATTTTCTTAACTACTGCAATAGTTTTCTACAATGATCCCATACTATTCTTGACATTAAAAGATGCTGCAGGTTGATGTCTTTCAGCAACAACTTGAGCTTGCAAAGTCTTTAGAAAGACCAGCATCCATCCATTGTGTCCGCGCCTACGGTGATATCCTTCAGATAATGAAGTATTGATCTTTCTAATAATTATAAGTTTATTATTAATGTCAAGTTGTCATTCATAGTCACTATCATCAACTGCCTCAGATCTATGGGACCTTTTCCTTCTGGTTTCATTCTGCACTCTTATCTAGGATCTGCTCAGATGGTTCCTGAGTTCTCCAAGCTCGGTGCCTACTTTTCATTTTCCGGTTTCCTCATGTCCATGGAAGCGAAGAAGGCAAAGAAAATGCTGAAAATGGTTTGTTTGCTGTGTGTTACTTTTGGGAAAATTCTGTGTAAGATAAGATATATGTATAAAAAAACTAGAATATATGAGTACTAAAAGTGGATTGGGACATTCTTCCTAAATTCAGAGGGTCAAAAGAATCTCATCCTTATTGGCTAACAGAAAATAATAACAAAAGTTCCTATTTCGTTGAAGCCCTCCAAATCCTCTGTATCTGTAACATCATGAATCTTTTCAGGTGCCCTCGGACAGGATTTTGTTGGAGACTGATGCACCTGATGCCCTTCCGAGGTCGAAGTTAGGCTCCCTCTATTTCGTTGAAGGCGATCCTTCCCTTCCGGAAGGTCTTAAGGTGAAAGAACAATCTTCCTCAACAGGCTCACAACAAAGTACTTTTCCTTGTTCTTCTACAGATGTATCAACACTGCCAAAAGAGACTCTCAATCACCCAGCAAACATCCAAAATGTACTTCACTGGATCTTTTATTCATATCTGGTTAATGAATATATATAATATTTTTTTTTTGATATCTGTGAATGTCACGGAACGCCTAACCCTACAATATTTGGATGTCAAGGAAACCCGTAGGAAATTAATTTCTAGGTAGGTGACCACCATGGATTGAACTCATCACCTTATGTACCACAAAACCCTCTTTGACCAATTGAGCCACTCCATGATGGTTCGTATAAGTTATTCCTATAATTTACTTTGATAGCCAAATGTAGTAGAGTCTTGATGGTTGTCCTATGAGAATAGTTAAAGTGTGCATTAACTAGTTTGGAAACTCATGGAAATCAGGGAGAAAAAGACACTTATAAAGAAAACCAGCATAACAGCTCTCTGCTGATCATTGTTGGCATTTTATAACCATGAACCAGCATAACCTTTTATACTGGTTAAGCCTATATGAATAAAATTTCTCTTACTCTTCAACATGAAAGAGGATAGAGAGGTAGCGTTAGCCTCTGCTGCCATCGTCCTCTCCGTTTAGTTAAATACCATGCTGGCCTTGTTTGGTATTTTAAGTTTATAAGTCTATATAGCTCTAGATTTAGTTCATTTCCTGTTATCTTCGTTTGACATATTTCATGCTTTATTTTTCCCTACAGGTCCTTGTTTATGTTGCGGCTTTGTTGGACATCAGTAGGGAAGAACTTGCTGAATTGAGCTATAGAAATGCAGAGCATTTATTCTCTTTCAAAAGTCCAAATATTTAGGTGATCTTTTAAAATGCATAAATATAAATCTCATTAACATGTATCTTATCATCTAGTAATGAACTCTTGGCGATGCTTTTGTAGTGCTTGTATTTGGTGTTGTGTATCACGACATCAAGAAACCTTCTGATCTGACAATGCTGGAAATTGATATTTCAGAGGTTATATGTATTAACTGTTAACACAAGGTCGTTAGACCTACCCAATATTTATGCATTTTAATTATTTAGAAATGTCTATGATGGAGATGACTAATAGTAGGCAAGGTTATCCCCAAGAGGTAGCCCCGTTGGTAGAGGTTTGAGGTCTCCGAAGTATACTCTTTTGGAGGTCACAGGTTTGAAACTCACGAGTGAGTTTATAGTACTAGTAGAGCAAAGCTCAAAGAATTAGTAGGCTAGTTGCAATCAATTATCAATATGATGGGCAAATGTGGGCATGCATGGGGCATTTGAGATAGGTCATTAAACATATTACTACCTAGTGTTCAATGTTCATGCATTTAACTTCTGATTGTTAGTAGGAACATTGGATTAATGCTGCTGGAAGCAAATCAATCTTGGAACATAAGGTCATTAGATGAACAAAGAGCTGGGCAGAGGCCAGGTAATTTATCTGCTGAAACTCTTCCTCTCTTAGAAGCATCATTTACGATCCTCGGTTTTTTTTTTTTCTTTTTTTTTATAATTATAATTGCATGTGGGCATAAAGTTATTAACATATGTGATATTAGCTAGAAATAAATGCATTTAGATTATGCTTGTGAAATGGTCGGGCAAAAGTCCATATCCTGCTCATATGCCTGAATAATTTTTCATCAAAAGAATATATCTTTCAAGATTAAAATGTGGTCTTCAAAATATAGGTGATGCATTGCTCTCAGAAATAAATTGTTATCTTCCCTATCTTCATTGCTATTACACCAAAAAAAAGAAAAAAAGAAAAAAAAGAAAACATTTTGATTCTTGTTTGTTAACTTCTGGTTGGTGATATCTCTGTTTATGTTTAGTTTATTATTCAAGGTTTGCCTTTTAATTTTTAGTTGTATAGTTGGACATGAGTGGCTATAATTTAGAGGGTAGTCATTTCATGGTGGTCACCTACCTTATTTCTTACGGATTTCCTTGGTATCCAAATGTTGTAGAGTCAGGCGATGTCCCTGATGTACGCGAAAGTTGGCCCAAACAGTCACGAATATCAAAAAAAATCTAGAGGGTTTTAGCACTTATTTAGTTGATGTCAATTGAGTTATGATCTCTTGATCAAAAATTCGATGTCAATTGAGTTATGCTTGTATGATCTTTTACATTAGTAAATAGCCTATATGTCAATGAATTGTCCCCATTCCGCCATTCCTATGAAGATAAAAACAATTACTTGTTTGTCCTATTCTGAAAGAGCTCCGATTTGTATGCGTACATTTTTATTTAATTATTCTTCTATACTCTTAGATAGATTCATAGATTTGACATTTGAATGGAAATTTTTGGTGATTACCGTTCAGATACAGCTCAGCGTCAGGAATACAATGTTAGAATGATGATATCGCCGAGGTAAATTTGAAAGTGTAGTTTCTAATACATATATTTTAAAACAAATATCATATGTTATCGAACTATAAGAACCGATTTCAAAATGTTTGAAATTAACAGAAGTATCGAATTAATTGATACACAAGTTCTATTAGATATTTGTTTAAGTTTAAAAGAGCAATGCTAGTCACAACCTATTTTATTTTCTAGAACAATTAATAGGTAATACAGGCCGAGTTTAAAACTGCTTCTCAAAAAAAAAAAAAAAAAAAAAAAGACAGTTTAAAACTAAACATAATTATAAAGCCAACAATTACTTGACTTTTAATACAAATTTACAACCACCATTTTAACATGTTAATAAAATCCATTCTCAATAATAATTTATCAAAATTGAAGTAAACTTGTACACAGAACTTAAACGACGACCAAAAATCTATTTTTCTCAAGAGGTACACAACAACAACAGAGCTTAATTTGGGGAGGGGATAAAGATAAAAAAGTTCAAAAGCTTTAATCAACAATGTGTTTAAAAATTAAGATATTAGAGAAAGCCGCATCATAGTAAAGAAAAGTGCGTGGGGTGGGGGGAGGGTTGGAAGGAATATTATTTTTGATATGTACAAATTGAGGTGTTGAATTTTACTTTTTTTTTTTTTTTTTTTTCTTTTTATAATTTTATCTCCGGAAGTGAATATTGAGAACGGAAGGATGTAAGTAGGTAGTCTGTTGGATGGAGAGAGCGAGTGGCAAAAACGGATGAAAAAGAAATGACGATATACCTTTTGTTCGTCCATCTGTTATCCCTCCTTCTGGACCTATATATATATTCATCAATTCCCAACTTTCATTAGCCATATTTTTAATTCATAATAATAATAATAATAAACTTCACATTTTTTAATTCATAATAATAATAATAATAATAATAAACTTCACCTTAAATCAATTTTCGATTATTAATAGACTCGAACCCAAATTGATGTAAACTCAAAAAAAAAAAAAAAAAAATCCTGAGCTATGTTCTAGAATGCTACAGGCAGTGCAATACGGTTTTTATTTGTTTACTATTATTTGAACTGATTAATAGTCCTTTTCTGTATATTTTAATATAAAATGTTGAAAGATGAGAGGAAAATGACTTTGATTCCTAAATTATAAAAGTGGTCCTAATAACTCTAATTATCACATTTATGTCTTACTACCAATTGCTGAAAAAATATATAATAGATTATTATACATCCAATTGAAATTAATATATTTTAATTTTCAATTTTAAATATTCACATTAGAAAACTGATGTTTAGAGTTCTACCCCACACACACACAACGGAAACAAAACAATTTTATGTTTTATTATCAATGCTTAAAATAAATCAAATACATAAAAAATTTATGGAACACAAAATTAGAAGTTCAATACATATTTTAAAAAATTAATATCGTTATTTCAAAGTTCAAAAAACTATTAAACAATTTTTTTTTTAAAAAAAATGTAGAGACTAAACATGTAAAGATTCTGTTTTTTCTCAAAAAAAAAAAACTGATACATGAGAAAAATAAAGTAGATGGAAAGATGAGTTCCAAAACGATCAAATATGTTAAAAAGAAAAAATTCTAGAGGGCTGAATTTATGAAGAGGTATACATACGAAAAATGAGAGCAATAAATAATAGAAATTCAAGAAAAAGAGAACATGTTGACGCTAGAGTATAAAAGTGAAAAAAATATACTAAAAACCTTTTCTTTTAAATATAGAGGATTTTTCATGTATAACAAAAAAAAAAGGCTAAAAAATTATATTTATAGTACAAAATTAAAAATAATTGCATATATACCAAAATTCTGAGTGATTGAATTCAATCGAACTCAATCAATAACTAGTGATTAAATTCAATCCGTTGAACTCAATCACTTAGCAAATTGATTGAGTTCAATTGAGTTCAATCACTCAGAATTTTGGTATAAACAAATTTTTGATAATAATATGCTATAATTCTAATAGAGGGCCCTAAAGATTTCCTGGAAGTATACTCTTTAGTAACTTTTAAATTACATTTAGTGGTATTAGATTAAAAGTAATCAAGAGGTAGGTTTCAATGTTAACAGAATTCGGGAAAGAAAAAAAAACTATTTAAATTTACAACAAAAAAAACTTTTAAATAACATTTAGAGGCGGTTTATTTTGCATATTCAGTTTTAGGATTTATCAACTCCTTGTACTAACTCCTCATTTTTACTTTTAAAAATAACTCTCATTTCTAACCATTCATTTATAACTACTTAATCATTATAACCATTCATTTTTAATCTTTCCTTTCAAATCAATCAAAATAAATCATTTTTAACCACTCATTTTTAATCATTTCCTTTTTAACTACTCATTTTTAATCTACATCCAAACAAGATTTTGATTCTAACTCCTCTAGACAAAACTGCATCCAACCATGTTTTTAGCTACAACTATCAATTTTTAACTCCTCGATGTAACTCCTAAATATGCAAACTCAAGGTGCTTCTCCAAATTACAAAATTGATAAATGGGATAACTTTTTTTTATTATTATTTTTAAATGTCGAGTGGATAATGATATACCTGATTTAATTTTGAATCTGAGGGAATAAGGTGGTCGCCTTAAAATAAACTTTATGGGATGATCCGTTGATTGTCTGTGCCGGTCGGTTGCAGAGATCAGCTGTAATAATAATAATAAACTCATAAAAAGTTCCTCTTAAATACTCACCAAAATTTTCAAATCCCTTAATTTACTCTTCAACATTAAACTTTCTACACCAACCAACCATAAATCCAGCAAAATATAAACAAAACATTTATAATTAAAAATCAAAGTGGCCCGAAACATGTGAAAAACAAATTCGCATATATATATATATATATATATTAAGGAACATGAGAAAGAAAGATGAATTCAGATTGAAAGACCTTGAGAAAAAAAGATGGATCAAAATACTCAGAGACCAAAGTTTACTTCAGTGCAGTTCGATAACTATTGTTTTATGAAAAATGAACTTCTACTTCCATTATCTATTAAAAAAAATTAAAAAAATTAAAAAAATCAAAACTCAAGTCAAGTTTGAAATCATTGGTTTTTTTTTTTCTTTTTTTTTTCTTTTTTTTCTTTTTTTTTTGAAATCTGGCTAAGGATTGAAGTGTTTCTCTAAAAAAGATGAAAATAAATGATTATCAAAAGTCTGTGTGCCCCATGACTACCATGAATTATGTGATATTCACTGTTTTAAAGGCTAGCATAACAACTCAGATAAAAAGGTTCTCAAAAAAAAACAATTCAGATAAAAACAGAGCATTAAAAATAAATAATTTTATAAAAGAATAAGTTTAAATACAAACCTTTTCATCGTAGCGAAAGAGAGATAGGTCAAAGTAGGGAGATGGGCTCTGTGATTGGCAATTGAACGGTAAAGATACCAGCATCTTCTTCACAAACTGTGAAATTTGAGTCAATTAAAACATGACATCTAGTGAAAATCACAAAGGATACAGAAAAACGTATCAATAAGGCCCCGTTTGATAACCATTTGATTTCTTGTTTTTGGTTTTTCAAATTTAAGTCTATTCTCTCTCAAATTTCCTACAACGTGCTCCATCTTTCCTACCATTTATCCATCTTTCTTTAAAAAAATAGGAGAATACTAACCAACTTTTAAAAACAAAAATAAACTTTGGGAAACTACTTTTTTTGTTTTTAAAAGTTAGTTGGTCTTCCCCTACTTTCTTAAGGAAAGATATATACATGATAGAAAGGATGAAACAAATTGTAGAAAATTTGAGAGAAAATAGACTTAAATTTGAAAAACCAAAAACAAGAAACCAAATGATTATCAAACGGGGCCTAAAGTTTTTTTTTTTAACCATCATAGAGTGACTCAATTGATCAAAGAGGATTTTTGGGTGCATAAGGTGATGGGTTCAATCCATGGTGGCCACCTACCTAAGAATTAATTTCCTACGAGTTTTCTTGACATCCAAATATTGTAGGGTCAGGCGATATCAGTATGTCCCGTGACATTAGTCGAGGTGCGCGAAAGCTGACCCGAACAATCATGGATATCGAAAAAAAGAAAGATAAAGGCTTTAATTACCTGTGAATAACTGGCTGCTTTATTTTTCAAGCTTCTGAGTTGTTCTTGAGCATGAATGTTATTGGAGTGTGATGATATGAAATTCAAGCACACTGAATCTCTTGAAGCTGCATGGAAGTGATTACAAAATCGCTCGAATAGAAGGTAAAGGTCGTCTGCTGAGTTCTAGAGAAATATGATACGAATTAGAAATGAAGGGGAAAATATTTAATAAAAACAATATAGATTGGGCTGGGAAACAAACAAACACCTGATAAAAAGCAACAATTTCAGTGGTCTCCATGTCATATACAGCAAAAAATGCTCGGTGGTGATCGGCCATTCGCGATACCTAAACGTAAAATGTAAAGAAAGATTAAAACCACTGTGAATTTCCAAGAAAGAGAGATTTACGAATCAAAATTCAAGAAAACATGAGGGCTATGCAACAATGACAGCTACAACAGAGTGCACAACACTAGTGTGCTTTAGAAGGTTCTTTAGACCAAATATTAAGGTTTTTTTTAGTTTATGTAAAAGAACGAGTTTAAACAGCTTGAGTTTGTATATCCAGTTTTTAATTTGTGAACTTCAGATCTATTAAAGATAATGTGTGGCTTAGACAAATATGTTCTAAATATGACCACCAACAAGAGTTTAACTCAACTGATATGATGATGAAGAAATGGATAACCAAGAGATTATAAGTTCAATTCTCCACATCCTTTGTTGAATTCGAAGAAAAATAAAATCCAAATATGACCTTTAAAATCCAAGGTAAACAAAGTTATAAATCTAATACGTGAACCAAATACCTTTCAAAATTTTGGTTCATGAACATGGGTCACTCTTGAAAATAAACTCGCAGGTGCGACATTTTTTTTTTTAGGAAACACAATTTTTTTTTTTAAGAAACACAAACTTCCATTGATGATTGAAAGGTGCGACTTATTAAGTAAGCCTACTTAGTACTTAGTAACAGTAAGCCTACTTAGTACTTATCTAAGCTTTTTAAAAGTTGGCCTTGTTGCAATTTGAACAAAGCTAACAGCTTTTTAGGATTTCGGTTTACCCGGACCAACACATGATAGAAAAAGATAGTAGGATGGTATTATGAAATGGTGACTGACTAAGAAAAAGTACTCACCCCTCCATCTACACTGCCAAGCTTGAGTAGTAAGTGTTGCCGGTCCAAGAATTGTACCTGGTCAGGAGTTCTGTAAACAACTTGTAACACTTCATGTGTGCATAGAACAGGAAAGAACGACAGAAGGGAAGGATTATGATATGCAATTCAATTTAGACCTTTGCTCAGCACAAAAAAATATACAAAGAAAACAACAAAGAAAAGAGTGTGTGATTTTAGTCCAACAAAAAGTAGACTTTACCTTCCAAATAATCAAGTCGACGTAATCTTGAAAATGAAAGTAGAAATTCTTTGTCAAACACTGAACCCTCTGTAAAAAGAAACAGAGAAACCAAACAAATGAAAGCCTGAGTAACAATTCCAATCATACATAAATAACGAAAAAGAATCAAGAAAAAGACGGCTGAACTGGGATTAGAAGTCACATAAAACCAACCAAGCGATGATCTGTTTCTTCATTCCATATTCGGCGAAATATAAATGATAGCAAGCGTTGTTTGATGCCACTCAGAAAAGAATTGTCATTGTTGGCCTGGTCATGATGGACACCATTCTCAACATTACCCGCAAGCAATTTGCTTCTTTCAGGTGCCTCCACATGCTGTCATTAATAAGTTGAAAATTCATAGGTAATTGTTCCATGGATGGTTTGTAGAGAAATAAACATACAAATATCAAGGGCAGTGTGCACTCAGTTGACGGAGCCGTTTAGTAGTAGCCGTAGCACCAAGAGATATCAAAAGAATGGAGACACGAGAAGTGTCTACAAATTAATGTCACAAGTAAGTTTCAAACTTGGGACCTTGAGGGGAGCACACCTTCAATGCCCAAATCTTCAACCATCAGCGCCTGCTTCCAGAAAATTACAAAAGGGAAGAAACGGTTCATATGAAAACTGACCAACAGTATACATTCCAAAAAAAAACAAGTACATGAAAAGCTATGTAACACGAAGTCACGAAGCATGAAGGATGGTGGTTAATATATCTTTATTACTTTTTACCTGATGAAAGAATATGTTTATGAGATATGTCTTCAATTGTTTGATCGATTACTTAGTGAGGGGTCTCGGTGCTCACGCATATGAACTTTTATATGTTTGGGTCTACTTTGTAGTAAGGTTTTATGAGAGTGTAATGTATAAATTCTCTTAATAGTCTTGCCCCAGTTGATCAATATTTTGTATTCTTAACTCCAAATTAATAAAACCGTTTGTTCTTCCGCCCGTGGACGTATCTACCACATCGTGAACCACATAAATTATGTGTGTTCTTCTCTCCCGTTTTTTTACTCTTTGATTGCTGTTACATTTTTTATAACTCATAGCAAGTCTTATCAACCATTATTTTCTTCTGAAACTTCAGTCCCTAGAAATCCGGATGAAGGAAGGAAGGATTACAAATTAAATGCAATCTTTAAACGAATCAAAAAATATGCTCATATTCATGTAGAGAACGGATTGTAAGAAGCAATTATAACAAATAAAGAGACATTAAGGATAATGTAGCTCGCCTGAGTGCTAGAATTGAGAAAAAGTTCATCATCTTCGCGACAAAAAGCGCCAATAGCCCGTACTTCAACAAGGTGTCCAGAATCTCTAATTTGAAAAATGTGTATAACTTGGTAGCGTAGCGACACAATCGCCAACAGTTCATCGTAGAGGAAGACGCCTGTATTGTGAGACAAATTCACAAAATCATTGTCGAACACCTTCACGTCAAGAATTTCACCATCCTCCAATCTATCACATGTTTGAAAGTAAGTAAGAACACACAAAAAAGCACAATCAACAAATCACAGCCAAAACCACAGTAGTAAGTACTCACCTCAGAAGATGAAACGTAATCTTCTCTATCGAAGGAACTCCCGGAACGGCACGGCCGACGGCCGGAGCGTCTTGGATTTGAGCGGTGGAGGTAGCGAACAGTCCGAATCGATTACTCTCCATGTAAATAAAGAAATCCTTACAGATAAGCTCATTGCAGGACGCAAGTGAGACGGAGTAAATCAGGTTGAAGAAGCTCCCGAACTTCATAGCAGTAGAAGTAAGTTCCTCATCTCCTTTGTAAGAAAACGAGAGCCATTTCGGCCGGTAAACGATCAAATCGCGATGATTCCTACTGAACGTGATTAGGTATTGGCCGTCAACAGTGAACTTGCGAAACGAATTGTCGGGACATTCAGCGTCGTAAACAGTGTGATTCGGAACTATATTCTCGTAGAATCGCCTAGCACAATGAAACTACAACAAAAACAGCAAAAACAAGAGCGAAATCGCGAAGAACGAATCAAGAACACGATGAACAGAGAAATTGAAAGGAAGGATTTGGTGAATCTTACGGCGGTTCCCGGCGGAGGAGTGGCGATTTGGCGATCGAAGATCCTGGCAGCCACATTGTTGGTTCTATACATTAGCTCAGATTCAGATTGGAGAGAGATTTCATGAACGAAGATGAGGAATCTCAAAGGGGAGGGTTTAGCGAGGGCTTTTTTATTAACTGCTGTTTTTTGTTTTCTTATATTTTTATATATATATCTCTTTTTCTCTTCAGTTCTTCGCTTTTTTTTTTCCTTTTTTGTTTTTTTTCCTCTCTCTGTTTGTTTCGGCTTATCCACTATCCACGTGGATTTCTTTTCTACCGGCAAGGAGAGAGCGATGACGCGTTGGTGTGAGCCTCATTCAATTCTTTTTCTTTTTCTTTTTATTTTCTGAAATAAGTCTTCTTCAATTTTGGATTTTTTTTTTTGTATATTTCAATTCTATCCTTTTCGATTTCTTGATGGAAGACTAAGCTATTTGTAATATTAATTGAAGACTAATATTTTTTTTTTTTAAAGATTGAAGACTGATATCGGTAGAAAATTATGTGTGCACAAATTGAAAACTATTTGTTGAATTGATTGAAGTCCTGATCGTCTTTAACTTTTATGCACGGTCTTTACAAAAAGAAAATTGTTATTTCTAGATTTTTTTTTAGTATACATGAAAAATTCTCAATATAATAATAACAGTAATAATAATAAATTCGTTTAAAATGTTAATCTAGTTTTATTAATTCATTTCAAAAATTTATGAGCTTCGATAAAATTTGAATGTTAAGAAAAATTAATATTATAAGTAGGTGGCCGTCATAGATTGACAATATCAATTTAACCACTTCATGACTTTTTTTTGACCACCTGAGCAATCTTTTATATACTTTTATAATTAATCACTATATTATGAATTTGTTCTAATTTTGTTTATTTATTTCAAAAGTTGATGGTAAATTTAATGTTAACTGTGATTGAAGTTAGTTCATTATTATAGTAAGACGTCTACAACATCTAACTTAAATTATACCATCAACAAAATACAAAAAAGTTCTATTATTAGCCAACAAAAATTACTGTCATGTACTTAATCCACCATTAATTATAAAATAATATAAACTATTAAATTGTATCTTTGAAAATTATAAAATTCTTCTCACCAAAAAGATCAAATCAATAAAGAAACATTTCAATACTTCAAATCCTCTCAGTCATCAACCACCAGCCATAAATTCCTCACAAAAAAAAAATGCATTATGTCAATTCTATCCATCTTCATATCTAATCCAAATCAATGTCTGAATGTGACTTGCAATAGACTTCTTCAATTACATCCATAGTAATAATAATTTCATCCATAGTCTTCAACCACTATATAGTTTCTTCATTACTACCATGTTGCTGCCAACAAGCTCAGCTTTAGCGGCATATTGTACGACTTAATAACTATGAGGTTACGGGTTCGATTCCCCCAACCCCAATATTGAATCAAAAAAAAAAAAAAAAATACTACCATGTTGCTTTGATTAGAAATATAACAAAATCTCTGCACTCAAGTTAGAAGAGATTAATAAGAATGAATAATTACAAGTCGATAAAATTAATACTTTAATAATCAAGTGATCAATTTCACACCTAAAAACTGGAGGGCATAATTTCTGAAATTCTTACGTCCAGCTACTTTAACCACGCAGTAAAACCAAGGAGCCAACATAATTTCACTTCATCCATGCTAAAATATATTGCTGTTTGCCTCATTTTTACAGTGGTTAACTTCTACTTTTACCCTCTTCTTGCACTTCCTATCAGAAAAACTGACTGAAAAAAACAGTCATCCGAAGAGAGAACTCAGTTGAGGAACATGAGAAATATATGGCAAATCGGCACGCTCTTCGAGAGATTTGAGAACAAAGATTCAATGGACACTATGGCAAAAGTGCTTTCAATTGAATCTTGAAGAGTTCACCGAGAGCTCCACGAATGTCAATCTGAACAAACCGAGCAAAAAAAAGCGTTATCAGAAAAGAAATATATCCCTTATGGAAATATGTCAATCTCTTTTTTTAAATGACATTAATGAGTTCGAGCCAACTTACACACACTTCGACTATGTTAACGAGACAAATCATTAGACCCTACAATATTTGGCAGTCAAATTTTTGTAAGAAACTAATTCGTAGGTAGATGACCACCATGAATTGAATCATAACCTTTTAAATCTCAAACTTTCTTTGACGGTCCTCCCGTGATGGTTGAATCAATGTAACTCATATATTATGTGTTGGATTAATAAAACAAAGTCAATGATTACGGTCCAATATGTTGACTTGGTAAAAGTGCCAACCAACGATCAGCAATCCAACCATATCAAATAAATTGTTTTTTTTTTATAGGAAATGGAAAACTTTCATTCATATATGAAAAAATTCAATTCGCAAGGTTACATCAAGCGAGGCCAATTACTTAGAAACTAATTTCCTACATGTTAACTTAACGACCAAATGTAATAGGATCAGGTGGCTCCGACACATAAAAAAAATAGTTGCACAGTGCAGCCTCGTAATTACCCAGAAAAGGAAATAACAAGTATTACTGAAAATATTAAACTTTTTGCAAGAGAATACCTGGTCACAGCATACAAGTTTTGTAAGCAAGGGATAAAACTCTCTCAGGTGTCTTCTGAATATCTTACTGTTCATAAAGCACATGCCTTTGATCACCTGGATGGAAAAGATTGAGACAGTTGTTCTCAAACTATGCACTTCATCTTGGTATAAACTAGAAAGAACATACTGTTTTTCATTCATATTTAAAAAAAAAAAAAAAAAATCTACTACTATCACTCATGTAGTGCATTTAAAAATTGAACGAACAACTGTTTGATACCTTAACGATCACCGGAGAACGCAACTCCAAAACTCGATGAACATCCATGTTCGTGGCATCCCCTGCAGAGAATTGCAGCTCAGATGCCTCCCTAAGAGCCTGTTCGCAGAACGATATTAGCCTGTTTTCAGCTATTCCGTCTACATTGTTTACGGCGCTAGAATCCGGGGCTGCTTCATTATCAACTTCCAGTTTATCGACATCTTTTTCTTGTCCTGCTTCAATCGTGTTCAATCCTGAAGTTGCTTTTAGTAAGATATCTAGATAAATTGAAGTTCCAGATAACTCCTGACGAAGAAGATTCAGTGGAGGCCTGTTGTAGAAAAAACTATGATCCGGTTACAAAATAACAATAATAATGATAAATATTAAATACGATTTGAGAAAAGCGAAATTCATCCCTCTACCTCTCATCAGGATTATGATGCATGCGTTGTCTGAGATTGTTGTATGAGTTATATGTAGCAGAAAATTCCAGCAAAGATAACAAAATGTCCATTATGGCAATCTTTTGTGGTGCATTCAGCTTGACCCAGTAATTCTTCTGCAAGAATGCATCAGCATTATAAATTCACAATATACTTCATAAACTTCCTTTCCCCTTAATAACATTGGCTACCACCACACTCAGTGTAAACTTTTCACATTTCATCACTTTGCCACCAGCAGGTGACAAAAGATACATAAAAATGAAAAATAATTTTAGATACATAAAAATTAATGTTTTTAGATACATAAAAATTAATGTTTTTAGATACATAAAAATTAATGTTTAAAAAAAAAAAAAAAAATCGAACACATGGCCTTTGTAATGCCAGTTGAGCTTGTTCTTGTTGGCATGTTCGAAAATTCTTACAATAATATAAATCAGTATTCCATTCCCCGAAAAGCATAAACGATTCAGCTTCAAACCTGAATTCCATCTATGACACCAAGAAGTAATTGTTGCGTAATGCACTTGCCTCGAACAATCCCTAATAGTGGACTTTCCTCCTCTTTCACCTCAGGATCCACAGTGTCAGGAGGAAGCTACAACGCAGTAATGTAAGCTTTTAAACAAATGTAAGAACGCATAAGAGATAGGTCTTTAGATGTCAGTGTTAGAATTTGCAAAAGACTTTCTCATAGGTTTAAACTAGAAAAGAGAATGCATAAATTCATATTGAATAAAATGATCGAAAACATGAAAAGCAAGCTACAATACTCATCGACTTAGAAGAATAACAACCAGTCTACCAGTCCGTGATAGATAATGCATGGGGAAGTAAATCAAGCAGAGAACATATTTAGAGAAATTGGGCGCAATGTTGATCCCAAACTTGAAGGAAACTGGTGGAGAAAATCAGTGTTCTGGGAACATCAAACTTGGCAGATCTTTTTCCTTATCACTAGACTACTCCCAGTCAACTATTCCAAGTGCAAACATTATAGAAGCTTTTTATAAACTATACTGAACCCTGCCTCTCAGTCTCATGACGAACAACAATGCATAACAAAATTTAAGTTTTTGCTTGGATTTTGATAAAAATGAATCATTACACTGGATCCCAATCATTAGACACTTCATATGAATGATAACTAAGAACGTAAGTAAATTACTCCCAGTTATTCAATCAATGATAACTAGATAAATGATTGCTATGAGTCTGACTCAATAGATTTTGATCAATTATTTTGTCTTTTGTATGGTGAATAACTAATCAAGAATTTTATTTTTTTTATTATCAATCAAAAAAAGAAAAATTGGAAACCGAAAAATCGGAGCTTCGCTCCATTGTATATGGGATAACCACACCCGTCCCTAGGCCAAGCAGTGGGAAACATCGAAAGAATGGAGACCCGAAAGGTGTCTACAAATTAATGTCACAAGTGAGTCTCAAACCTGAGACCTTGAGGGGAGCACACCTTCAAAACTCAAGCTCTCGACCACCGTGCCACCCCTTGAGGACTATTATCAATCAAATTTTTGTTTGACACATCGCAATCACCATTAAAAAGAGAGTGGACTAGAAATTGCAAAACAAGAAAATTATAGACAACCCTATCCAACATATGTGATAAGGTAAATTACTAACAAGTCATAAACAACTTCTGGAAATATATTCCAGAAGTACAGTACCTTTAATGGAGAAGATGGCACAGAGGCATCTGATGCACGTGCCTTAGATTTTGAAGTAAAACTTCTAACAAAAACATTGTCCATCATATTTCCCATAATTCTTTGGCCTATTGTTTGATTTCGCTGTAGACTTCCAGATTCACTTGAAGCTCTTAACGGTGATGGAAGACCTACAATATAAAGAATTTCATTCCTTTCTTTCTTGACATGAGAAAATTTTAAATGGTCATCAAACCTATGTTATTTATACAAGTGAAAAGGAAACCAAATGGATGTGGCTCGTCGGTAATCTAAGAGAATGACCTTCAGCAGACTCATCTGAGGTAATATGTAACCCAGACTCTTCATTGGGACTCCGTGTAATGATTTCTGCAACCCTTGGTGATGGTAGTGGAGATACCTTTCCGTTTTCATTGGTATCAAAATGATGGTTCTTTGCTTGTAGCGGGCTAACCGGCATCGAAGAAGTACCACCACTAATATTAACGTCATCGTGGCTTGGGTTCTCAAAACCCACAGCATTTAGTAATTCAAGTGGTTGTGTTGTGTATGAAGCATCTCTATGAAAAGACAGAAAGTATTCAATTAGGGGGATGGCATATATTGCTTTTGATGTAAAGATGAAGCGGATGTGTTTACACATGTATACAAGAAATATTGTATTTTTCTTATCTTACAAACATCATACTTCGTTCTTGTGAACTTTAGGATCTTTACTTATTTTGAAACTTTTCACATATCAATGTGAAGTATATTTGTTTGTTTCATGTTAAAAAAAAAATAAAAAAAGTAATACTCACCTTATACTATTTAACAATGTGTCCCAATCATCCTCGCAAAATTGGTGTCCACCAACTTCAATTAGGTGCACCAGCGCACCCAAAGCCAATGAAACCACGGATTGTTCCGACTGCTTCGCGCAATCTAATAACAAGCTCAAAAGTGGAGGTAGCATAAAGCACACCTCCTAAAGAATAATAATATTTGTCAATGCACAGAGGTTTACTGAAAAACTTAACGGTCAATTGAAAAGCATAACTTAGATACCAAATGTCCAACTCTACGAATGATCAGTAAAAACATAATTTAGTTAACATTTTCATTTTTTAATGAAAACAAAAACTAGTAATGAAAGAATTTTACAGACCATGAATCATGTTTAACAAAGAAATCAAATCTTAGTCATCGAAACGAGGCACGCAATTTTGAAGGATCGTACAAAAAAAATCAATAACTTAGTCAGCAAACCCAAAGAGAAGCAAACAACTGAAGTGAAATGAATACCTTGTAAAATGTATTGAAGAGATTGCAAAGCAACTGAAGTGAATGGATACTTGTTTCACGAAGCCACTCATCACCACTAGAATTCAAGCTTTCCTTCCCAACATGTCTCAAATGATCAAAAATTGGAAACAAGACACGATGGAAAATGCTTTCCCAAAATGAAGTTGAGAACTTGGCACCTCTCTCATTCAGCAAGTCAAACAAAACTTCCAGGGCACAACTTCTGACCTCTGGTCTTGGGTCTGATGTCAACTCTGACAACCCAGCAAGCATTGGGAACCAATAGTGCTCAGTCATATCAACTTCTGGATCCGTACTATCGTGGATCGGCTTCAAGGCACCACCAGGTATAAGGCCCTACGCATTAGAGAAGGTTCATTACTATTGAATTACTCAAAACTGAGTATCAGCATATAGCTATCACAAGGTTCATTACTATCCTTGTCTGCAAAATCTTCTATAAATAAAGCAACATTCATTTTTTATGAATAAAACAACATTCATCTGAAACTTATGCTTCAATATAATAAAAAATTGAATCAACATTAAGAAGTATCAATGCAGCTATTATAACCATAAAGTCCTCAGACTTCAGTGATGAACCAACTGTTATTTCACTTAGTAGAATACATCAAAATTTCTTTGAATCCAGTGATATTGCAGTACACCTAAAAGTTATTTGAATCACAAGCTTCCCCCTAATGGGAATGAATCGAGTCAAGTCTCCCATATTTGATTTTACGCATATTATATAAAAGTGTACTCCTGGAGTCCTGATGAATCAATATATCAAATATCTAACTTTTTGCCGACAAGAATAATCAAACTTCAAAATAAAATATCCAGTCTCACGGACCAATTTCACTCTAGGTCCTATTGTACTAACACCACTACTCAAGGCTGCAAATCAAGGTCACTACTTAAAGATTCTTTTCATAAAAAAGAACAAAAAAGAGCTATTTGCGCAGAACATCTTATAGATGCAAGTGATTTTTGTTAACAAAAACTACAAGAGTGTACAACAAACCTCTGCCAATCGATCCTCACATATGCGTAAGAGTGCAATAGCTTTCAAACTTATCCGAGGGGAACTTTTGTTATTGGCAAACCTTATAAGACAGTTGACACAGTCCATAAAACAATCCCCAACTACCTGATCGAAGTGCTCCAATATAACTGTAAATCGCATCAGCATTAGATATTCAAATTTTCAGGAGTAATACGCCAAGAGATAAATATCTCTCAGTAAGAAACAGAAACCAAATGCATACCCTGTTCAACATTTTCAAAGGCACTTTCAACAATAGACTCAGCTTCATCATCTGCGGAAGCTGTAAAAATCATAAAAACACTTTGCCATCCAGATTTTATGTTACCAACTTTTGATTTGATCATCTGTAAGAGATAAGAATCAGATAAATGTACTAGAAATCTCCAGTAGAATCAAATATAGCAGCGTAATTAAACGTACTTGAACTATACAGTCAACAATGAGGCTCCTTATAGATTCACTTTGACTGTTCCGCATCAGAACAACAAATGGTTTAAGAATGTCATTTTGGAATGTGAAGTTGGCAAGTTCAGATCTCTCCAAGTACTTCATACCAAGCTGCCTCAGAGAATCTATAGCATACATTGAGATCTTTTCATCATGATGGCTCCCGGCAGAAATAAAGTGATTTGACAAGACAGACCATATCCTAGCCCAAACCTGGAAGATGCAGGTAGAAATTTCAAACATTAAGAAGAAATGAGCTAATGTATAAAAGCAATAGATACATGACCAATTCCTATATAAGCTTTTCTTTATCATGAATAAACAGAAATCTCATAGTCCATAGATACTTGAGCTATTTAAAGTTAGAAGATGCAGGTAGAAATTTCAAACATTAAGAAGAAGAAAACATAGTCCATAGATACTTGACCATATCCTAGCCCAAACCTGGAAGATGCAGGTAGAAATTTCAAACATTAAGAAGAAATGAGCTAATGTATAAAA
>JBBMEF010000022.1:2063786-2075172 GCA_037832685.1 Sicyos baderoa | reverse complement strand
AAGAAATTGGAGAAATTATCACTCTAACATCAAGGTAACTTTTAGGAGATTGTGCAAGCAATTGCTTCTTTCTGGTGTTTTCTTTGCAGTCTATCTTGTAATTATTTTTTTCTCTTATGTGTGCTAAATGCCAAGCAGGGTGATTTCTCTTATCCTGTTTTTGAGAGGATTCCTTATCCTCCCGTGTATATTCTATCTTTAGAATTGGAAAAAAATAAACAAAAACAAAACAAACAAATACAGATAGATGTAAATATACCGTTCTGCAAGTTTTTCCATGATGCGATCAATTTTTTGAGCTTCCCCTGGAAGATGGAAACCTTTGAGAAATTCACGAATTGCAGAATCAAACTTCATGCCTGAAAATTTCATGGAATCTATATAGGCATGCATGACTGCAACAGGAAACTCTTCGTGTTGACCTAGATAATCGCCAATCATAGTCTGGAAATCAGATGTGGAAACATGTCAATTCACCATAGAAATGTCAATCAAATCATTGTAACCAACGTTCTTTGAAGAAAGCGAACCTACCTTGTCCAAACTAGGAGTATTTTGAAGAAACTGGGCAACTGAAGATGGTGTATTCTCCACCAAATTATTTGAAATCAGGTACTCAACACCCTTTACTGGTTCTCTATTGAACTGTATATGATAGAAACTACGAAATTACGAACTAAAATATGTTCATAACAATAAAAGAGGCAATCATAAAACTTTATAATCACAACTAAAGAAGCGTAAGTTAAATTTAATCACCTCATAAATGACAGCTTCCATGGTAGACTTGTGATCTTTTGCCTTTGACTCAAGATTTCCGTTGCCTGAAGACTCTTCTTCTGACGAATTAACAATTAAACTCTGCTTTTCTGAATGAAAACGTGACTTCTCCCAGTCAACTAATGATTTAAGCATATTCACAAGACACTGAAGGAAAAAAAAAAAAAAAAAAAAAAAAAGGAGGAGAATTATAAACCAGTAAATGGTCATGAAAAATCAAGCACAAATTATAGGAAAGATCAAGGAATGAGGGCACTATAAGACCCACTTGAAGTGATGATCCTTTAATTGAAGTTGTCTGGGAAGCAGCTGGCAAATTTGGATTGACATTTTGGGAACCTTGAGAAATTTTAGATAAAGTAGTTACCTACATAAAAAGGAAAAGGAAAAGGAAAATTAAGAATAAGAACAGACCAACATGTTGACTCCAAATAGAATAGTTAAAATCGGAATAAATTACACAGGATCATACCATGCGTTCAAACAAATTTGGAGCCTCAAGATCACAGTCATAGTTGACAAATATGTCAACAAGGATTTGAGGTTCCTTGCATATTTTCTCAAGCATCCTGGAAACCGAATGAAAAATAGAAAGAAAAAAGAATGACATTATAAAATTTAAAAAACATAACAGAATAATTAGATTGGACAGTGACATAGTCATGACATATATAAATGAGCATAAGAGAGTCATACTTCAAAACACTTATTTTTTGATTAACTGGAAAATCTGTGCCATCCAAGGATCTCAGAACTATCAGGGGAAAGAATATGCCAATTTCGCCCTAAAATGAAAAGATCGAGATTTACTTCATCTATCTAATTACAAGAAATGTTTATAAACAAATCGTTTAAAATTTTAAAACAAGCATCAGGATAAAGAAAATACATACTTTGAGACTTTCTCTCAATCGCAACAAAAGCACAGAAAAAATTCCTGCTGCGTACTGTCAGGAGAAGTGCATGATAAAAAAACAAATATCTTCTTGTTTAACTTGATGAGATAATAATAATAATTTTCTAGCACACACCTGAAATATTATTGGAGATTGTGAAACAGAAGCTCTCAATAAAGCATATGAAAGATATGCTTTTACTGAATCAATAAAATGGAAGTCTTTTGTAAATGTCTCGCTAACCCCTTCTAATAAGCTCTGCAAGATAATATCGAATAGAGTATATGAGGGAAAAAGAACTTTCAGCAGTCAAAGCATGTTAGAGTAATATTTCTAATTCAAATGCACCAAACTTTTGGCATACACCAAGCGTTATTTACTATGTTTTTTCATAAAGTTGTGTACATGATAGAAAACACAATAAATAATTTTTGAAGAAAAACAAAATATTTTAACGAATATAAATGCAAGGAAACGCTAAAAACAATGTTTATCACCCCAAATGTAGTACAAAAAGAGAAAAAAAAAAAAATATATATATATATAGGGTAGTTGGTTGGGGAAGGGAAAAAGGTTTTCCAACATCTCGCCTTTCCAGCATTAATTAATTACAAATTAATATTTTTATAGCTAATTTTTTATAAGAGACGGAGCCCTTATTGAAGAAAAAAATAATAACACTAAATATTGAAGAAATTCTAGTGAATGGTACAAAAAAACATATTTAAGTACTAAGATTAAATAACATTGATGTTGCAATTGTATAATTGAAGTAATTAGAATAAAGTAAAAATCACGACAAAATTAATAATATTGATGATTAATATTACTAATTGAAAAATATAAATAATAATGCAATATTAAATTCCATCATTTTTTTTTATATCCGTGACTCTTTGGGCCTGTTTGCGCACACCTCGACTAATGTCACAGGACATACCGTCTACCCCTACATTTGGATGTCAAGAAAACTCATCATCAAAATCATAATAGATCCGGCCATGAGCAAGATGATATTAAATAGCACCCGAATACCAATCATCAAAAAATCTGAAAGACTGAAATAATTTTCTGAACTAAAACTAAGTATTGGAAGACACCAATCATCATACATTGAACATATAATTAGTTAGTTGTGAAAAACCATTAAGCAAGCTACATGGGTTAACCTGCAGAAGCTCAAGAGATAAAATGCAAGTCTTGGTCGCGACTTCGTCAGTGTCCTCCTTCATTCCCATCTGTAACATAGCACTGCATAATCAAATGAGAGGCTTAAAATGATAAACCCAAGAATGCAGAGAGAATTCTGAGATAACCAACCTTGCAAAGGGTGCGAAATACCAGCAGAGCATCACGCTGAACAATGTTCACACTCTCCAGATCAATCCCTCTTGAAATGTGAATAACAAGAGTTTTAATAATCCAAGCAAATTTGTTTCAAAAAAAAAATAAATAAAATAATCCAAGCAAATAAGCAATTACATTAGAATCACAATCAGTCTAAAGTAGATTAAAATATATACCGTAACATCTTTTTACCATCTTCAACATGAACAGCTTTATCAAGCAGGGCCTCTAAACCCTGTTCAACACAAGATCTTTTGTTACTCATAACAATGCTAATTTCCTGGAACAAAAAGCTGGTGAATCTAGAAACGAGATAAGATACCAACTGTCACAAGATTCCAAACAGAACCTATAGAAATAGAATATATACCTTGATATCAGCACCACCTGCAAGGTTTTGAAGTTCCTCAATTGATGCAAGAGATGTGCCGTTGACTGAATTAAGTCCATCTCCTAGAGTAGTCTCTTTATCATTTTCATCATTCACAGTGGTTTCTTCATCAACCCTACTGGAAATTTCTGATGATATGGATTCTTTAGTCCCCGAGGAAGTATATAAACTAACCTGAATGTTCATTAAGATCTCTGTCGCTCACTTTCCAATCAAGATAGAAAGCAATTTATTTCTGTCTCTCCTAGTCCTTGCCAATTAATCAAAATAAGTATTTGCACCAAGGTTTAAATTGCATACCTGGTCAGTTTCCATTCTCCTAAATACAAGGCTGATCATCTGACTCAACATTGCCTTTGAAGTAGCTTGATTTATGGGACTTTTGCTATAGATTGAAGGAAATAATTCAATTTTTACAGTTTTAAGTTGGCAGTAAAGAGATCAAAGGATGTCAACATGCAAACTACCTATTCAGAGCAATGTTGAAACAAACCATAATCACTCCTAACAAAGGCTCCCCATGTACTGCATTCCAAGAAGAGAATAAGACAAATTTAGAAAACTGATGACTTGGTAAAAAATTTCATTGATAGTATGAAATAGGGGAAGTATCCCAGACGCCACATAGGCTTTACAAGAACTGATGACTTGGTGATGAAGGAATTGACAGATAAAAAAGAAAAACTCTCAAGTATCTAGAACTAATCAAGAAAACATACAAGATACGGCACACTCATTACTTGTGCATGCACGAGAGGACTTGAAGACTGACCTACCCTTTCAATCCATCACTCCAGAAGGATGGTGAAACAAGAAATAGCACATACAATCATGACCTTGTCTTTGAAGCAATTAATGTTGAGCATAAATACTCCACTACACCAAAAACCATGAATCAAACAAACACCCTTTCTTTGGGTAACAATATTTCTGCAAAGTTGCAAACTCTCCAAATCATCAACTGCCTTGTGCAATGGTCAAATTATAGAAAACGCCTTCATAGCATCTTTTAATAATCTATCCTAGTATTTTCCACTGCAAAAAACAAGGTTGCTCAATATTCAATTTCCATCCTTTTGAGATGTTGCCTGAAGTGAATGCACCACCCAATTTTATCTTCTTCCTTGTGTTCTAGATTGCTTCAGAGATCCTTTTGTCCAGAGAATACGTACAGTAATGAAGAAAAGAGAGGCTCCAATTTCCCATTCATTCGCCTTCCCAATAACTTATCATCATTACCAAACTTGAATCTAGAACAAGTCTCCACAAGGAGATTACACTTATAAATGGTCATCCAAAAGCTCTATGAACTACAGTAACAGACATATGGCTATGGTCAACCATCTTAGGGATTTGTTATTGTATTTGCTTGCACGGGCAATAAAAAAACTCAAGAGTCAAGCTATCATGTGGTTATCTTTTTTAAGTTAAGTCAATAAGTTTAGACCCCTAACATCATGTTCCACACACAAAGATTACCAATAGGTTTCTGAAAGACTTTAACAATCCACTTTTCAAGACATGATTAAGCAACAAACATTGCCACCTATCTATAACAATGTACCTCTGAACTTTGCAGATGCAACTGCAGTAAGAAGAACCTTCAACACTTGCAAAATTGTACTGCATATCATCCCATACAAATAGTTGGTCATAAAATAGCAGAACAGAAGTGCGAAAATGCTAACAACATGCAATGGCACATACCTATCAGGCGATGAATTTTCAATGCAACCGCAAATCATGTTCAGAATGTCATTGAAAAGAGTGACATTTTTACCACCTTCTAAACCAGGATCACCTTCTAAATGATCGTAAGCAATGAGTTTCTGTCAATTATACAATGAGAGATCTCAAGCTAATATATATATAAAATCTCATAAGAGATCGTTAGAAAAACGCTGTTTTTATAAAAACAAAAGGCAATCCTCAATCAAAGGTTAAAGTTCCATAGACAAATAAAAACATACATGGAGACAATCCAAAGCAAGTTCAATGACTTTCAAATTCTTTGTGTCAAATGCAAGGCGAAGTGGACTCAAAACAATCTCTACATCGGGTTCTTGCAAGACATGGCCAGCATTTGCTAACACAATTGATATGTGTTCACGTGGTGCAATCTTCCCGCCATCATTTTCAGCATCCTGTGCAGTTTCACTATAACGCAAACAGAAGTTGAGAAGTTATCAGTCTGTCAAAGATTTTTTTTTTCTTTTCTCTTTCACAGAGGAACAATTAGCAACGCTTAACGCTCGACGCAAGCTAATTAATAAATAATTAAACAATTAAAAGTAATAATAATGTATTATCCACTTTTTCAATTATCTGAAAATACATGGAATGTTGAAATGAAATATTCTAGCTAGCTTTTTCTTTTATTCAACAACATTTAGGTACAGCATTTGAACTCGTAATCTCTTAGTTACTAGGTTATACATAATGCTATCGATTCACGGAGAAATACCTGGTATCTCCCGTTGAGGTTGCCGGTTGGATTGTCTCGACAGTCGTAGAATGCTGACTCTGATTAGCCTCTTTCGAACTATCTAAAAATCATCAAGACAATTACGCAACACGGCAAGGAGAATTCACATGAAAAATCATACACCGAATAAAAAATTCTCAAACTCGCCTAATTCTAAATGCGATAGAATATGCCAAGCTTCCATTGAAGAACTAATGGAAGAGTAAAACAATGATTGACCAAAATATTTCAATAGATTCAGAGAACGAAGAAAAAACAGACAGATCCATAACAAAATGTTGCAAAATTGAAGAAACGAATGAAAAAAAGACCTAGAAATGCGTGGATAGCTTTGTGAAGCGCCGGGAACTTCTTGCCGCCGGAACATTCTTTGAGCATGGACTCGAAAGCCCGAATAACAAAACCACCGGCAGCCATATCTATCGCCGATTGCTTTCTCCGCCGATGGCGATGATTCTGATCAGGCTCGATTCAGAACGCGCCGATTGAATCTATTGGCTCGATTTCCGCTTCTGCAAGTCCAACAAACAGATCCAATACATCAAAATTATGCGGAATGAATGGGGGAAAACAATGAAATGATCTTCGAACTAACAAATGCAAGCAAATCATTGAAGAAACTGTACGGGACAATTCAGGATCTCGGACCTGACTCCAGCAAACGAGCGAACAGAGCTTTACCTGCAACGCCAATTTCTTCTTCTTCTTCTTTTTTTTTTTTTTTTTTTTTTGGTTTTGCCTTAATTTTTTCCCGCAATTGACTAGTCAACCGAGCCAGCAGATTTACGTTACACCATTGTTTAATGTTTACTTTTTTTTTTCTTTTGCTTGAAATGTAATAATATATTTCGGATTATTTTAATATGTAAATCATCAAAAAAAATATATATATATATATATATATAGAAAGGTTTTTAAAAAATTGTCTAATAACAATACTTGATTGACACCAATATGTCCATGAATAAGAGGTCATATATTTAAGCTTTTCATCTTCAATATTTGAATTAAAAAAAAAATATAATCATCGATTAGGTTAGTTGCTAGTTGATTTCACACCATGATTCCACGAATCGATATTTTGATGTTGTTCTCTAAGTAAGGTTTGTAGTCTTCCTCTCCTAACTTATTCAAAAAAAATTGTAATAATCAAATAATATTATAATAAAATTGGTCCTTTTAATTAGAAAGAAAAGAAAATAATCCAGAAATTTCAAAAGTTATAACTTAAAAAATAAATAAATAATTGTTAGACAAGTTAAGTAAATAATTATCATTCATAGTGATATGTACTCAAAAAAACAAAATATAGTGCACTGGAGTTCATAGACAGATCTTTTGTATTTTACAGCAAGCATTTAATTTTCAAAAAAAACTGTATGGAATTGCTAATTCCTAATTTATTTTAATTAGATATGATTTATTTTTAAAATTTTATCAAATTAATTGAAATTTACCATTTATTACACGGGTATCTTGATGACATAATTTTCTATGTTTAAAAGAAATAGCAAGTTGGCATTGAACCGTTCAAATCGTGAAAGTTTATAATGTCATTGAATTGTGTTCGAAGTTGAGGTATATGTCACATTAATCCAAGCTTATTTTGTTTGTATGCTAATATATACACGTTTTCTTGGCATCCAAATGTTGTAGGGTCGGGCGGTATGCCCCGTGACATTAGTCGAGGTGCATTTGTGCACGCAAGCTGGCCCGGACAGTCACGGACATCAAAAAAACAAAAAAAAAAAATATATATATATATACACCTTTATGTACATTTCGACTAATCATACTATATATATACCATCCAATGAATTAAACTCATTTAGAAAGTACTTATCAATACAGTTTAGTAGGTATACATCAACATTAAGGACAACTCTACTTGCAACTATTTAAAAACCGACTTCAAACTTACACTAATGAAAAATCAAATTCAAGCCTCATAATCCAACCTGCCACTTTAAAGTATTCCATCAAATAAAAACTAAACTCGAAACAATAAGGGGTGATATAAAAAAAATTAGGGACGAAACAAAAACTAGATTCGAATTCCGTCAATCAAAAAGTGATGAGTTGACCTAATAATAAAAAATGACCTTAAAAAAATTAAAAGGTGATAGGTTTAATACACGGAGACCACGTACAGAGAAAATAATTTCCTACGAGTTGTAGGATCAGGCGATATGTTCTATGAAAACAATCGAGGTGTGCATGAGCTGACATGGACCCTAACGGATAAAAAATTATATATCAACCAGACAACTATGATCAGTTCAATTTTTTCTGAAGTGGAAATCTATCAACCCTGAAGTGAAAAAGATAAAACAGCCAACAAAGTACAACAAACAAGGCTTCACAAATAGTAAATTCAAAGTTTTAAGTGTTAATTTGTCCACAATCACATGCATGGAAACAACAAAGAAATGAAACAGAGTATGAACTTATCATTTAAAGCCCCTGCTGAGAGTTTTGGAACATCACTGCACCAACAGTGACTAGAAAAGCATAAGCTGAAGCAGGCAGTTTTTGCACCAATTTTCCGACGAACGGAATGCCTTCTGTGCTCGTCTTTGTGGCCACTGCGACCGTCGGTGCAACCACCAAAGTGAGAACCATTGTCTGGCTCACCGATATGAACGTGTCCGATGTCAAGCTCAGTATAAAACTCAAAAATTCGTCGCGGTCAATTTCTAGGTCGCTGTCTGTATCGCTATCCTGATAATACAATGAGCCATAAACATATATGTCGTCAGCAGCAGGTATACCAGCACAGAAGTTTTGCATGTGGTTGTATAAAGTAGTTGTTGGCAAGTATATAACTAGAGAAATCAAGCCTACAAAAATTATTTCCACCTATGAATTTTATAATTTTGTCATCTACTTTTCAAAAACGTTTTTTAGAATCTAAGCCAAGTTCTGAAAACTAAGTTGATAACCTTTTGAGTTTGTATTTTTGAAATTGATATATTTTCCCTATGGTTCTCGAAGAAACATCTGAATTTCTAGTCTAATTCTAAAAATAAAGACAAGCTTTAAAAAAAAAAAATCAAAACTTCGGCTTGGATTTTAAAAGCTTTTGTTTTTATAAATAGATAACAAAATAAACATACTAGTAGATGAAAGTACTAAGTAGTGTTTTTTTTTTAATATCGGAAAATCGGAGCTTTGCTCCACTATACCCGGGGTAACCACGTCCGTCCCTAGGCTAGGCACCGAAGATATCGAAGAAATTGAGACACGGGAGGTATCTACAAATTAATGTCACAGGTGAGTCTCGAGCGGGATCTTGAGGGGTGCACACTTTCAAAATCTAAGTCTTCGAACCACCTCTTGGAGACTAGTAGACAAAAGTTGTACTTATAAATTTAATTTTCATAAACTAAAAACAAGAAATTAAATGATTATCAAACACCTAAGGCCCCGTTTGATAACTATTTTGTTTTTTAGTTTTTGGTTTTTGAAATTTAAGCCTATCACAACTACTTTATCACATGTTTTTCTTAGTTGAGTATCTACATCTTATTCTTACCTGTAAAAACCAAACAAAAATTTGGAAACAAAAAAAAGTAGCTTTCAAAAACTTGTTTTTGTTTTTGAAATTTGGTTAACATTCGCCTACTTCCTTAAGTAAAGAACGAGCACATTGTAAGAAAGATGGAGCACATTGTAGGAAATTTGAGTAAAAATAAGCTTACATTTCAAAAACCAAATGATTATCAAACGGGTCTAAAAAAGTACTTTTAAAAACAAATTTTGTTGTGTTTTGAAATGTGAATAATTTTCCTAAAGACAATAAAAATCATAGTAAAAAAGTAAAGTTAAAGCCAGCATAAAATTAAAACAGAAAAAAAAAAAAAAAAAAAAAGAAAAAAAAAAAAGAGAGAGAGAGTAACAAAATTTCATTAGCACCAAGTGAAGAACAATAACTACTGAGAAATTAGAACTTAAGGAAGGGATTAACATCCAGCGAGTTTAGATTTTCCAATGAACAATAGATACCCCTTTCTAGCATTTTTTTTTTTTGAAACCGGAAAATCGGGGTTTTGCTCCAATATACCCGGGGGTAACCATGCCCGTCCCTCGGTCAGGTATCAAGAAACATCCAAGGAATGGAGACACAGGAAGTGGCTACAAATTAATATCACAGGTGAGTCTTAAACCTGGGACTTTGAAGGGAGCACACTTTCAAAGTCAAAGCCTTCACGACTGTGCCACCCCTTGGGAACACTAGCACTATCAAACCTTTGTAATATTTAATTTATTGTATCATGAGCGTACCTCGATAAGTTCTTTGATACGTTCCTTTGAGGGCGGATCAAGATGTGGGCCGGGCAACAGCTTATTAATCTCACTGCATCACAAGCAATTTTTTATTGGGATTAAACAAAGCCGAGACGATGCCTTATCGATATCAGCAAGAGTTTGAGATGTTAAAGAGATATCGAAACGGATCAAAATTCAAGTCCAATTTGAAAATTTAGGAGTTGTTTAATGACATTAATTTAGAAGTTCGATAACATTTAAAACCCATTTGATAACTATTTAGTTTGAAACTTCTAGATTTAAAAAATTCAGCTTGCTTTCTTTCAATCAATTTCTAAACAATGAGTTTTATCTTTCCTAAGGAAATATTTAGATTTTTAGCCAAATTCTAAAAACAAAAACTACTTTTCTCAAGTTTTCAAAACTTGATTTGGTTATCAAAGAAGACGTAGTTATTGTTCTTTCTTTTTATTTAAAATTAAATTTTCCCAAAATCCCATTTCTGTTTCCATAAATTTTGGGAGAACTAAGAGATGGTTACAATAATATTTAAGAAACCATCACCAAAAGCACTTCTATTCTTTCAGTTAGGTTTCAAATTCAGTTGGTTATCTGTAAATTCATTCCATCGATCAAATAAAAGTGAGGCCAATTATTTCAATCATTGATTTAATATGAAATGTTATAAATAAATAAACAAACAAACGAATAAAAAAAGCTACCATAGGAAAAAAATAATAGAGCTTCTTACTTGTACACAAGTAACGTAGCGATATACAGATCTTCAAATGATAGCTTCTCCTTTTGCGATTGTTTTATAATCCTATTAAATATCCTGTCTGATATCTTCCTTAATTGCTCATCCCTCCATTCTTTTCCTACAATTGCAAGTGCCAAGTATAATAACATCAAAAGTGTATCAATTACTCATCCCTCCACTTCTGATCTCCCCAAACTACAAGCAGACACAGTATCAAATCCACAGAAACAGCAAACATTAGCTAATTTCGCGCACCTCGACTAATGTCACGGGATATACCGCCTGACCTGACCCTACAACATTTGGATGCCAAGGAAATTCATAGGAAATTAAATCTAGGTAGGTGGTCACTGGTCATCATGGATTGAACCCATTCATAGGAAATTAAATCTAGGTAGGTGGTCACTGGTCATCATGGATTGAACCCATTAACTTATGCAACCCAAGGCCCTCTTTAA
>JBBMEF010000022.1:2047142-2059238 GCA_037832685.1 Sicyos baderoa | reverse complement strand
AGTTTTGATTTTGTGCTATAGATGAAAATATTTTGCCCTTTTTTATCGTACATGCAAAATCCCCTTTAAACAACGCAGATTAGACAGCAAATAGTGAATTAACAAAACATGAAACGCAGCTTTCAATCGCAGGTCACCAACATTTTGATAGTTGGTATGCTACATAAGAAATTTAAACATAACTCTGACAAAAATAGAAGATGATATCAGATAAAATTTCACTAACACAAACCTTGGTGTAAATAACGTTAAAAGATCTTGCTGTTTCAAGAAAAGATTCCAAGTGTGCCCGCAATTGAGATTCTACCACTGTATGTTCCTCGTCTGGGTTGTAGGCGTGCTACAAAAAGAACACAACAATAATTACAAGACTGAAAGAAGCAGCACCAAAAACTAGTAAAAAACCATCTCGACCAACTACATTCGGTCAAATTGACGATCAATGACATGAGTGGCTGTGTATTGTTTAAGGAATTTTTATTTATTAAAACATGCTGAAAATTATTGTGATGTATCTAGAACAACATATCCCAGCTTTAGAGCAGTTCCGAATTCCGATACGAGAATGATAGCAGGGTCAATTTTTCCTTAAGGTGAGAAAAAAAATTGACAGAAAGTAGCAAAAACCTTTGATGCTAAATCATCAACTTTCTGTTGAAGATTCAAAAGTATTTTTGATTGTTCGGCAAGCTTGGTTTCCAGCTCAGAAACTTCAGGCCTTAAAACAAAAAGGAAAGAAAAAAGACACAATTAGGTAACAGAATGTTATGAACATGAAATAAAAGAGATTAAAAGATCGACCTCTGAGATTCAACATAACATTATGGTATATTATATGATACTAAATCGATATTTGGAATAAACTAAAATGTTTTAATCAAGAAGGGCTTAAACTAGCAGACCAGCATTTGTAAGCACTAAATTTCATATAATCTAGACAAAAGCTTCCTAAAAAAGTGGATATAAAATTCCCTAAACAAGACTAACATGGATCAATAAAACTATATTTCATATAATGTCTAAAATTCCCTAGACAATAATAAACAAATGGTTAGAGGATGACAGATGCAGAGAACATAGCTCAAACTGACAACATCTAGAGTATTTTGAGTTGAACTATCAAAAGAAGAATACACACCAGGTCACCACATTGATTTCAGAATTATCTATGCGAAGAATAATTAATTCGACATTAATGGATGTAGGAGGATCGTTACAATGGATATATAGACTGAATTTGAACATCAGCAGGAAACAATTTGCATTCTTCTGAGAATATTTGGGCCTGTTTCTCGGCAATAGAGTCGATGAGTTGTATGTCTTTCGCAACCTGCTCATCAACACTGCAGAAACAATAATGCAAAAACAGTGATTTCCACTATTCCTCCTCATTTATCAGAGGATTGAATAATATTACCAATACAAGCTACACAAATGGCAACCTCCAATCTGGATTATCTGCGTAGATGCTCGCCTCAACAAGATCGACAATAAGACAAATCATTTCAGTTCGCTCTTCATAGCTTCCTCGTCCCTGTAAAGTAAGCATAGAGTTAACAAGATGTTGGGCACACACTCATCAGTGAAGGTGTTTGCTAAACCTGTAATCAACTGGATACAGAAAGCTTGGTAACATGCAATAAGAATTATATGCAAATATGGCTCTGAGAATCGATACGAGAACTCGGATAAAAGACAAACATTACTGTTGTTTGTAGTACACATATACTCCCTCCTTGCATTGTGAAAGGAATACAATGCAACATGGATCAATATGAATAATTGCGACAGGTTATGTGATTATTAGTTTAAGCCAAAATTTACAGTCAATACGGCTGGATAACTTCAATTTATTTCACTCATAGAAGTAGTGAAAGGAATTAGAAAACCAACTTGGATAACTTCTGTATCAATAGTGGTTGTAATGCCCAGAAACTTAGCAATTTCTGCCAAATCTGCAGAATACAGCCATTGGTCACGATCGATCTAATGATGGAAACAAAACCAGTAACAAAATTTAACTATGAACACTATAATGAAAATAGTATCAACAATAAATTGAAAATGCATAAATTATGCATCATGGGGGCAGCAAGATAACAAAATTTGAAGGAGTCATTAATCAACTACGCAAGAAAAACTTGTAGCTTAGGCAGTAGATATACAGAAATTTAACATTCTCGAGAAAGATTAGATTATTTTCAAGTCACGACCAACCTACTTTCAGAAAAATAAAATAGATTAGCTCAGAGGAATCCATTTTTTTGTCGATTCAAATACTTCATAGTTCCTATTTCCTATACCATCTTGACACCCAATTACAATCTCATCACGACATCGTGTTTAGGCAGCCCGATCTACATAACTAAGCTTTCTATATATTAGATATGGATCTTGATTAGCACTAAGCATTCTATCCAGGGGTGGACCCATCAGTTTTTTTTTCCAACAAATTCAGGCGAATTCAATCCGTGCATCACTAGTTCTGTCTGGGCGTATGTCATAAGACACCAAGTTTCTAGGCCTTGATTCTACTAATTTATCATTATTATTATTCTTTTTCTTTTACTCCATATGTTCAAGTTGGACTTTCTAAACAACAACGTCCAACTTGAGGGGGGACTATCATATATTTTTCTTCGGGCCAGCTTTCGCGCACATCGACTAATGTCACGGGACATACCGCCTGACCCTACAATATTTAGATGCCAAGGAAACCGGTAGGAAATTAATTCCTAGGTAAGGGATTATCATATATGGATCTTGATAGTTGTTATTTTCAGTTTTAGATTTCCTAGATTCAGTTGGGAATGAGAAGGCTCACACTGAATGCGACCAGTCTCTTCATCGCGATCAATCGCATCTCCCTGGATATTCTGCTGCGAGAACGGCGACTTATCACCTAACAAGCTACGAATGTAAGATCGAAACGCAATAAGGCATCAAACATGGAACGACTGAGAGCTTCGAGTTCAAGAAACAGCGAAATCAAGGACTG
The DNA here is from genome assembly GCA_037832685.1 of Sicyos baderoa. Classification (NCBI taxonomy): domain Eukaryota; kingdom Viridiplantae; phylum Streptophyta; class Magnoliopsida; order Cucurbitales; family Cucurbitaceae; genus Sicyos; species Sicyos baderoa. The sequence goes on along the minus strand of JBBMEF010000022.1, from coordinate 2,056,240 downwards.
GGAAATGCAATTAAAGTAGTTTTGAAGTACGGAATTGAAAGATTTGCAGAATAATACCGGAAGAAGAGCCACTCGAGAAGGGCGTAGCGCTCCATGCCGGCGAAGAGGAGGGACTGAGCCGGAGCATTGGCTCTAGGGTAATTCAGCGTTGTCAGCTTTCTCTGGATCTCCTCCATTTGCCTTGCCGCCATTGTCGTCGTCGATCGTCTTTCACTGTACTGTTTTGAATTCTGGGAAATCCAGACCCTGTTTGGCTCTCTCTCTCTCTCCCCCTCTCCTTAGACCGGAATGAAGCTGGGCCAGACCGTTGACGTATTATTCACCCATCTTTTTTTTAAGTACATCTCGAACAAATGGGACAAATACAAATTATCGGGGATCGAATATGTGACGTTCGTGTTTAATTGATTTACCACTAAACAATGAAATCATTATGACATTCACTCGGTCTAGAATTGGCAAAACTTGACAACTTTTCGCATACATACTTCACAACGATAATAACGTGACACTTACTATTTAAAAAAAATGTATCTAAATTGAATTTTATCACAACAACAAAACCATTATATCATTAATCCGGTTGGTTATTAAATTGCGTACAAATTTAATTATTTCAGGAAAATTGTAAAAAAACATGTAAGATGTATCTTTCCGAAAGTTTAATAAACTTGGAATGTATATGACTTAAATATATCATATACTCCACTTATACTATTGGAATTGTGTAAGATAAATAACTCAAGTGTAAGTAAGTTTGGTTACAAATGTTGTAAGGTAAGACAATATATACTGTTATGCTATTTTCAATTTTCAAATTTAACTCATAAATTTATAAATATGTTATACTTAATCTATTACCTAAAAATCTATCTTATTAATTTATGTTATAAACACAATATATATATATATATATATATATATATATATATATATATCACAAAATAAATTTCAACTATTATGGAATAAAATTTTAAATATATATTAGTACATATTTAAATGGAAAAATTGTTATGTATACCAACTTTAGGGTCCTCTATCAAAATTATGACACATTTTTATTAAAAGTTTGTTTATATCAAAATTTCGAATGATTGAACTCAATCGAACTCAAAGAATAACTACTGAATTCAATCAGTTTGTTAAGTGATTGAGCTCAACTGATTGAGTTTAGTCACTTAAAATTTTAGTATATATGTAATTATTTTTAATTTTGTGCTATACATATAATTTTTTAGCCAATTTTTATTATACATGAAAAACTCCCTATTTAAATTCCAACTATTCTTAATATATATATATATAACTCCCACCAGTGTTATAAATTTGCAATTTCCAACAATATATGGGTCAGAAAAAAGAAAAAAAAAAAACTAAACTAAATATATACTAATTTGAATCCTAACAATTATATTATTATTAATAGTTATATTAGTTTGTTTAAAAAATCATAATTCCGTTGTAGTCTAGTTGGTCAGGATATTCGGCTCTCACCCGAAAGACCCGGGTTCAAGTCCCGGCATCGGAAAAATTTAAAAAACATTTTTATAAACCATCACAAAATTTAGGGGCTGGTTCTTTACGTGCCGCTCTCAAGAACGTACGCTTCTTCTTCCATCTCTGTTTTTTTGTTCATTTGCGAGCGTGATTTGTAGTACTGAAAATCGTCTCCAGATGCAACCTCCGGCGAAGCCTTCAACAATGGCGGCGCAAGATTGTGAAATCTTGCCTCTCTCCGGCAAACCCTACCATGGCCTCATTCTTTCCAAATCGCATGTCGCTCCCTCGTGTAATATGGTTAGTTCGCTCTCTTTTATGGAATTCTGTTTCTGTTGTAGATGAATCTGGAGTTTATGGCCAATCCTGTAAGTAGCTTGATAGTTTGATCAGCAATAGTTTTGGTATCTTTTTGTTATCCTTATCTCTCCAAGAAACATTTGAAGAGAAACTTGAGTGAACTATCGTAAGTTGGTCTAGTGGTCGAAAGTCTATTTGGTATCTATTTCACTTACATTCAAAGCTCTCGTTACAATAGTCGAGGTGCACGAACCATCATGAAGTATCCTAGTGGTTAGAGAGCATTGGAGAATTAAGAGGGGTGGTTCAATCCATCGTGGCATCCTACCTAGAACGATGACATTAAAATACTGTTGGCTCAGATGATATATCCAGTGATAATAGTCAAAAGTGCGTGTATGCTGGCTCAAACAGTCGGAAAAAAAAGAAGTCAAGATGTATATATGCTAATCCTGACACCCACGGACATAAAAGTAAAACAAAAAAGTGAAAACGGTCCTAAAAAGAGTTTAGAATAGAAGTTTAGTTTAATAAGAAATGAAACATTTTGATTGCTGATAGGAAAAAGATGCAACAAACCTATCTAAACATGAACAAAACTACAAAAGTAAGCCAAAAGGGAGATAGTGAAGGGTCCCACTACTGTCCGTAAAGAATCCTCCAAACATTTATAAGATAGGTGGACTACTCTTCTCATCAATTGGTCTTGACTCGAGATGGATATCTAATAATTCTCGGATACAATTGGGGAAAAGACTAAGAGAACACGAGGTTATAAAGAAGAAACAACTAAAAGAAACATTAAAAGGTCCAAAAAGGGGAAGAACAACCTAAAATACATAAACTATGACAATTCCATTCTTTAGTGTGCCAAACCAAAGCCCTATCAAAAAAGCATCAAAAGATGAATCAGTTAAGAGAACTTGACCCCAATCTCTTTGATGAGCTTGGTTTGGAGTTCTATCTAAAAGGGTTCTTTTGGTATTTGATTATTTAAAAAAAAAAAAAAGTTTGAAAGATTGTTCTTCATTTAAAAATCACGAGCATAGTAACATTTACTTTTTTTTTGAAACGGAAACAATTTCATTGATTAATGAAAAAAGGGGGGAAAATTCCCAACAGCCATAAATGGCACAATATGAGGAAAGAAATTACAAGAATGATAATCAATTGTTTACAAAATAAGAAAGATCAAAAGATGAAAGGGAAGTTGATTCCTTGCACCAAAAAAATACAGTAGACAGTGTTCATTCCATGATATGAACATTTACTTTAGAGGCTGTTTCAATCACAAACTTAGACAAATAGTTTTGAACACAAAGACAGAAAATTGTCTTCACGAACTTGGCTAATGCTAAACGCTCAAATTAGGAATTTTTAGGCATATGACCCATTAAGATTTCCCGACCATTATCTTCGCCCAAACTGGTGTTGTATCTGCAAAAGTAGTTTGGAATCTACTTGATGTCCCACAATTACTTAGTTGGGGGCCTTGGTGCCTAGTTTAGCGAGTCGGGGTCCCAGGGGCGAGGCAAATGGTGGAGGCTCGGGGGCAAGGCTCTCGAAACCTAGGCAAAATATGAAATTAGGTTTCTATTTTTGTATTTGGGTTCACTATATAAACTCTCTTAAAACCTTTATCCCCAGGTGATTGACATTTTGTATTAGTTATCTCCTTAATAAAACCGTTCTCTCTTCTGCCCGTGGATGTAGCTGACACATTGTTAGTGAACCACGTAAATTCTGTTCTTCTTTTACGTTATTACTGTTTTCATGTAATTGTTGATTGTCGTTTTCATAACATGGAGCATTTGTTTCCTGTAAAGCTTTGGGAGGATTCTCTTATCATTATTATTATTTTATAGGAAATAAACTATGTTATTGATAAATGAAAGAGATATAGAGAAGATAGGGAAGGGAAGAAAAGGAGGAAGAAGAGAAATAGAGGAAGACAACTACATAGGCAAACAATAATAGGGAGAAAAACATGAAATGCAAACTATTGCACCAAAAATAAGAGTTGTATGTCGGTATAGTCAAACTTGTCAATGTCGTCGATAGTTGTGCGAGGAGGATGAGAAGAAGAAACCCGCTGGGGGAAGAAGAGAAATAGGGGAAGGCAACTACACATGCAAACAATATTAGGGAGAACAAAAACAAAAACCGAAATACAAACTATTGCACCAAAAATAAGAGTTGTATGTCGGTGTAGTCATGCTTGTGAATGTCGCCATAGTGCGAGGAGATGAGACGAAGAAACCCGCGGGGTGTTATTGTTTTGCCCCCCCGATTCAATGCCCGTAGAGTTGATGCTGGAATCGTCACAAGATTTTCTTATCCTTGTGGCATCTTGGTGTACAAAATCTTCCTTATTTAAGAGCTATAATGTTGCTACAATTGCTCTTAATCTGTCATATTTCATTTGTAGGTTTTGCCAGCCAAATTTCATTCTGTTTTACCTGCTATTGTGATCCCTGCAATTCTTTGTTATGGTGACAAGATATGGAAGATAGATTACTATGGGAACCGACGCATTAAAGCACTCGACTCGAAACAGTGGAGGAAGTTTGTTTACGCCAATTGTCTCAAGTTGGGAGATGCTTGTGTATTCGAGCTGATGGAATGCAGCAGCAGCTTAATCAAATTGAGAGTTCAAATTCTCAGAGGCGACATTCCTGTCGAGCTGCACGAGAAGTTCAGTGGGGAGAGTAAAGACACTCCTATACACATCGACTAGATTGCCCCTTATGTGGTCTCTTGTTGTTCGTTTACAGTTTCTCGACGCTGCACATAATTCGAACATGAAAATCACATTGGCGAAGTAGCACCCGGGTGGCTCGTCGACATCGTATATGGTTTTCGGTATCTAACAGCCCGCTTGATCTTTGTAAGTATGTATGTTAGATCTCCTATCACTATAGGTATATCTTAGTATTTTTGGTTTCACTCGTGTTGTTTTTCTTAATTCATCAACATTTAAATTCATTTCCATTGAAGGATTCGAACCCACATCTTTTGTAGCAAGATGCCAGTTGAGTCATGGCTGTTGATCTTTTAAGAATCATTTTTAACAGACTTTTGAGCATCATTTTAAAGTTGATTGTATATTTTATTTTTTGAATAATTTTAAAGTTGATTATAAAAAAAAGCATATAATCTATTGAACTCTTAACATACTTTGGCTAATTTATAATAATTTAGTTTAAGCTGCAAGTCAAGTTAAATCACAGTTATTTTGAGTGTAAATAATAAATTATGTAAATATGATTTAACAAGTTAGAATTTAGTTCTGATGAAAACTATAATTTAGTCATATAGTTTTTAAAATGGTCATTTAGTATTCAATCAATCCTTACCAATTATTAACTGAGTAGTTAATTACTACATTAATACTTTAAAAGGGTGTTTGTTTGTCGAATTTATGGAGAATTTAATATGAATATTTACTAAATACACTTAAAAAATTACATTCAAATGAGATTTTGTAACTACTCAAAATAACTCCTCATTTTTACTTATAAAATAACAATTCTTTTATAACCACCGATTTCTAATTATTCATTTACAATTACTCAAACTAACTCTTATTTCTAACAACTTAATTATAATAATTAATTTCTAACTCTTAAAAATAATTCATCTATAATCGTTCATTTATAATCATTATTATTTTTTAATTATTTAAAATAATTACTAATTTTAAATGCACATTCAAACAAGTTATTGTCTTTGACTCCTATACATACAAACTACACCTGAACGAATTTTGACTACAATCCTTAATTTATAATCCCTCAAAATAAATTTTCATCCAAATACTCTTTAGTTCATTTCACACTCACTCACTACTATTTTTTTTTAGTATAAATTGATAAGAGAGTTGCCAACAAACTCTACATATCAGACATCATTACTTTCAAATAATCAATACGCTATCAACCCATTACTACTGACATCAATCGGTATTTAAATAATCCAACTACCAATAACCATTCTATAGCATTCCATTTTTATTTTTTTTTACCAAATCTAAGCATACCCTACTTTTTTTTTCTTTTTTTTTTATATATAAAATAAAGTAAAGATCTCTCTTCCCTTTCTTTATGTTGGATATAAATTGAAACGAAAAAAAAGAGAGGGAAAGGAAAGATAAAACGAAAATGGGGAGAGGGAGGAAGAAGGCGGTGAAAAGCTCCGAGCCCGACGCATTGGCGCTTTCAATCCATGGAAATGGAGATTCTGCTCCTTCCAACTCCAACAACAATGGCGGCCATCCCATAATTGCGTCTCCATTGCAAGCTTCTCCGCTTCACAACACCTCTCTCCAAATTCCGCTGCTCACCGACGGAACCGGAGAAGATAATGCCGCCGCCGCCGACGCTTCGGCTTCTCAACCTGCAAAGCTCGGTGAAGACTACTTCGAGATTGAAACTCTTCGCCGGAAAAGAGTTCGCAAGGTATTTTAGAATTTGCTAGATTCAGCTTCTTTTTCTCGACTAGAATGTGGATTTCTTGATGTCGGTGCTCTGGTTGTGCCTTGAGAAATTATAGATGTTTGTTATGGAAACGGAACAACCGTAGATTCGTGATAGAAAATTTAATGGATTCACTAACAGTGGGTTAGCTACGCCCACGGAGATATTAATATAAAAGAGCGCTAGGGTTTTAAAAGAGTTTATAGACCCGGCCCATTCAAATCAAAATCGAATGAGCACCTACGACTAAGGGGAATGGAATGTCGACCACAGGGTATGTAGTGTAATTTCATGAAACCATATTTTACCCGAATACATAATAGCCCATATGATGTTTCGTCTAGGTTTCGGGGGTTGTTGCCCCCTTGCCCCTAGGACCCTGACTCACTGACCGAGATCTCTGCTTGCTGACTGGGCAGCGAGAACTCGACTAAGTAATAGTGATATATCGAACAGGAATGTTTATGAGAACAAACCTGTTTTAGTTAATTTATCTTATGATTCAATGTAATGTGCCTAGAGCTTTTCTGGTGTTTTTGTTTTCTCGGATTTATTGATCTGATTTTAGATTTTCTTGTTTCGAATTCTAGGGTCAGATTCAGTACCTCGTCAAATGGTATGTACGATTTTGTTGTTTCTTCTTTTCTTTTATTGTTCGGTTCTGATATACCTGAAAGTAGCTTCAGAAATTTGTTTTTGGTAGGCAGGGATGGCCAGAGACTGCAAATACATGGGAACCCTCGGACAATCTCAAAGATTGCTCTGAATTTATTGATGAATTTGAGAAGAGGATGGAAATGTATGGCAAATGAAAATGTAATTGAAACATTTCCTCACAATTCGGAACTTCACATCCTAATTATTTGTTCATTTTGTGTAGTTCGCGGTCAGGAAAGCAGCGAAAACGCAAGCGAACGGATGGAGATAGCGATAGTCAACCCCACGCACAAAAACATCACCACAGCTTAGCTACTGATATTGTCACAGAGGTTAATATAAGTTCTGTGGATGACCGTCTATTGGCTGCTCCTTTAGACAGCAAACTTCACTGTGACCTCCCTATTGGATCAGTTGATGTTGAAAATGGACATATGGATGAGAAATTTAAAGGAAGTAGAAAAGGAGATGAATATGATCTGAAACTGATTGAGCTCAAGGATAAAACAGCAGAGGCTTCTAAAGATCTTGGCCTTGTTCATGATGATTCCAACGCTGATTGCGGGCTGGGTTCCACTCAGGGAAGTCACTCCATTGGAGCCAAGAGAAGGAAGTCTAGTAGGGTGAAAAGATTCACCAAGGATGCAATCTTGTCTGAAAACTCTGGACAAGGGTCAAAACAAAATGGGGTCACGGGAAGCATCGAGCCAACTGATCGAAATGAACAATCGGGGTCCAAGAATCCTAGTTTGAGAAATGTGTCTACTATCACAAAGATTATCAAGCCTGTTGGTTATTCATTTTCAGTATCAAATAACATTCCAGATATAGTCGTGACCTTCTCGGCTTTGAGGTTGGTTATACAACACTAACCACTCTTCCTTTGTGCTATTGAGTATTACTGTGCATTTTCTCTATTTAATAGTCATTAGGTAAACTCTACATGTGAAAGAACATTAGCCTATGTGGATGATATTTATATCTCTCTTTAAACTGGTTGAAAGTTGTTGGTAGAGGCTTGGGATTTCTAAGGTTCGAAACTTTTTTTTTTGGATAAAGAAACGATTTCATTAATGATGAAATATGTGGCTCAATAGAACCATACAAAAATTATATAAGACAGTTCCAATTAGAAATGAGGGAGGAGAAGGAGTAGTCGTTGAAGGAAGGGTAGAGCTTAAGCCAAGATACAACCATCATAACAATATTATCAAAGAAACGACTAAATGATGAATCGATGTCCTGAAAAATTCTCTTGTTTCTTTCACACCAAATGCTCCATAGAAAAGCTCTAATGAAAGACTCCCAAATAGTTTTTCCACGATCCTGGAAGGGGTGTCCCGCCAAGCAGCTTTCCAGCAACAACAAAGGGTCAAGCGGCAAGGGGCAGCTCCAACTGAAAGCGGTAAGCATTATGTCCCAGAAAAGCCGAGAGAACGGACAATGAGTGAAGATGTGACCTTGAGATTCAGATTCCTTTCTGCAGAGAGAACACTAACTAGGGAGAAGGCTCATATGGGGGAGTCGACTCTGTAGTTTATCGATAGTATTAACGGCTTTGTGTGCAATCTCCCAAAGAAAAAATTTAATCTCTTTGGGCGTTGGACCACCCCAAATCTGTTTGAAAATATCTGATGGGTTCCCAGGTTGTCCGGTCTCCAGTTTTCTCACCAACGAGCTAGTAGAAAAGGTTCCGGAAGCCTCGAGGTTCCAAATAATCTTGTCTTTCGATGTGGAGAAAAGACAAAGATCAAGAGTGTTCATAAGATTAATAATTTCCCCCATCTCATCATCTTTCAAATTTCTTCTAAAACCCAAATTCCAAGCCGTTTGAGTTTCATCCCATATCTCACGAACAGTAGCATCTTTCCTGTTAGATAGACAAAAGAGTCTCGGATAAAGGATAGATAGAGGGCCCGATTGTGTCCAGTGATCCTTCCAAAAGCTAGTATCCGTGCCATCCCCAATTTTGTACGAACTGTTACTAGTAATCAAGTGGTTGTGATTCACAATGGTTTTCCATGGACCCCTCGCATATTTTAATGACATATTGTTGGTGGAATCAAAAGGCATGGATCTCCCATATTTTGCAACAATGATACGCCTCCAAAGAGCAGATTTTTCATTATTGAAACGCCAAACCCATTTAGCTAATAAGGCCGAGTTCTT
>JBBMEF010000022.1:1990464-2047042 GCA_037832685.1 Sicyos baderoa | reverse complement strand
AAATTGGACTTTTGAAAGTTCAGGGACCAAAATGGAACTTTCATGATAGTTGAGGGACCAAAATGGTAGTTTAACCTATTTTTTATATTGAATAACTAATACATACTACAGTATGATGAGTATTATTTATACCGTATATTTGACTATAGATGCTAAATCTGTAATTATTTTGTAAAGTTGGACTATCCAGTACAATTTTCCAATAATATATTCATGCTTGTTTAGTGTAGAAATTAGAGAAAATCTATGGTTGTGACTTGCATTTGATTTTATTTAAGTTCCAAAAAAATATATTAATAATAATAATTTTTTATGTTTTTTAAAAACTAGGTTGTTTCGTGGCAATAGTGGGTAGCTTCTTTTTAAGAGCGATCTCTCTTATTATTTCTTTGATGGATCCTATACCTTAGTCAGTGATATCAATTTCACAATTGAAGCATTGGTCCTTGAGTAAGATAGTGGTTCAAAATTTTTGTTGTTTATCTCATTTTCCCATTTGAGTAGTCACCCACCAACTTGTGGTGTCCGACTAGTTTGTGATCCTAGTAATCAGAAATTGTAGTTGTACTGGTTTAATAACCTGTTTTACAAAAAAAAAAAAAAAAAAAAAAAAAAAAATTGACAATTAAACATTTTCAAATCTGTATTATCACTCAATTCCAACATCAATATTCAATGGAATGAAAATTTTCCACATAGGATTTGACGTTGCCGCCTATAAGAAGTAAGACCAAAGAGCAATTCGAAGTTTCCTTTAAAAAATTAAGAAAAAAAAAGAAAATTTGTTATGTATACCAATTTTAGGGTTCTCTATTAAAATTATAACACATTTTAATAAAAAAAATCGTTTATACCAAAATTCTGAATAATTCAACTCAATCTAATTTAATCAATAACTAATGATTTAACTCAATCAGTTTGTTAAATGATTGAGCTCTATTGATTGAGTTCAATTACTAGCTATTGATTGAGTTCGATTGACTTCAATTACTCAGAATTTTGGTACATGTGCAATTATTTTCAATTTTATGTTATAAATGCAATTTTTTAGCTCATTTTTATTATACATGAAAAATACACACAAAAAAAAAGTAATTCAAAGAACAGTCAACGCCACCTAATGTCTTAGGTCATCATAAAACGACACGCGGCGTATACAGAGACAGCAGAAGCTGGCAAAGCCAAATAATGAATTCTCCAAAGTGCCATTATTCATACACCACAAAACAAAATGCCTTTTTTCCTTCTTATTTCTCACATACCCTCCGATTTCTATCATTTGCATTCCTACCCCTAACCTCACATCATTTTTTTCCCCTTTTCCTCACACACCAACACCAAGCCAATGTGTGTATGTGTGTGTGTTACAAAAAATAAAAATAAAAAATAATAAAATCAGCCAGTTTTTTCTTCGTTTTGAAAATAACTCTACAATTTTGGTAACTTTTAAGTGCTTAAATTTGGAAAATTTAACACACTTGTAAAATCAGTAGTGTTGAGCATCTACTATCAGCAGATGTTTGGACTAGTTTACCATTTAGCTTTTTGCTTTTGTTTTTTGAAATATAAGTTTATTTTTATTCAATTTTTTTTATCATAGATTCAATCTTTCCTATAATATATCAATATATTTTTTAAGAAAATAGGTGAACATTAACCAAATTTATAGAACAAAAACAAGCTTTTGAAAATTATTTTTTCTCTAAATTTTAATTTAATTTCTAAAAATATAGATAAAATGTATTAATCAATAAAAAAAAATATATAATAAGATAACTGTAGTAGACTTAAATTTTAAAAATAAAAAATAAAAAATAAAATAATTATCGACGAGTTTAAAAGGGTTACTTTTGAAAATTAAAAATTAAATTGAAACTAAAGAGCAATTTTCCACAAAAAAAAAAAAAACCAAAAGGAACAATAGCATGTAAAAAAAGGCACAATTGCAAAACAGAAAGGAAATAGAGGGAGGAAGGCGAAATTTCCCAAAGACTTGAAGAGCTGGCGTGCATAAAAAGGGTCAACAAAACAGAAAACGAAAAACAGAAAACGAAAAACAGCCAATTCGGAGCAGAGAAGAAAAAGGGGAAGATGGAAGAAGAACTGAGGCTGTTTAGAACATGGTCGAGTCCGTTCGCTTTGAGAATCGTATGGGCGTTGAAGTACAAAGGATTACAATACGACACCGTTTTCGAAGATCTGGCCGACAAGAGTTCGTTGCTTTTGGAGTACAATCCCATCCACAAGAAGGTTCCGGTGCTCCTCCATGCCGGAAAACCCATCGCCGAATCGCTCGTAATCCTCGAATACATCGATGAAGTATGGAACCATAATCCGCTGCTGCCTCGAGATCCTTACATCAGAGCTCTTGCCCGCTTTTGGGCCAAATTTGGCGATGACAAGGTAACTCCACATTATTTATAGGGGATTTTATTTTACATATATATATAAACTAAAAAACCCAAATGGGTGAGTGACGCAGTTCAAAACCAACATCACAGGTTCGATCCCGAAAGAATTAGTATTTGTCCCCCTTCTTCAAAATGTACTAAAAAAAAAAAAACTAAAAAAAGTAGTTTATACAACTAATACATTTCAACCTCAACCTTTTATGTGTAGGTTTTGGAATCAATAAAGAAAGTGTTTGTGAACAAAGGGAAAGTCAAGGAGGAAGGAATAGAAGAAGCCTTGGAGAATTTGAAGCATTTGGAAGAGGAGTTAAAGGGAAAGAAGTTTTTTGGAGGGGAGGCCATTGGGTTTGTGGATATTGCACTTGGATGGCTTGCAAACTTAGTAAGTGTATTGGAGGAAGTTCTTGGACTTGAGCTCATAACTGAACAAAAGTTTCCCCTCTTGTCCAAATGGACTAAGGAATTTGCTGCTGCCCCAATCATCAATGAAAACTGGCCTTCTAGAGACCAACTTGTCATCAAGTACCAAGCAATGCATCAAAATGCTATGAGTAAACTAGCATAGCTAATAATGATCAAATAATATGCAACTTTTCTTCTTAGTAATCAAGCCTTCTGTGCTATAGAATAATGTTGATGAATTATTCAACACTTGTAAAAGCAGAGTGAACAAGGTTATGGTAATTGTCATAATGAGAGTTAAGAGTGAGATTGAGCTATGTAACAACTTTTCAACTTGTGTGAATTTTATGGTTTTGGGCCTTTATCTTGGTAAGATTTTCACTATGGTATTACTTTCACACCGTTAAGAGGTGTTTGTTCTATGATTTTAATAAACTTGAGTCTATGAAACTTGATGGTAGTCCCCAAGGGGTGGAAGCGTGGTTGAAGACTTGGACTTTGAAGGTATGCTCCTTTCAAGGTCCCAGGTTCGAAACTCACATGTGACATACTCATTCGATGTCTCGAATGCCTGGCCTAGGGACGAGCGTGATTACCTTATTTCAAAAAAAAAAAAAAAAGAACTTGATGGTAGAGTAATGAGATTATGAGTTCAATTTACGTCATTTCATTTGTATTGTGAAATGAATAATTCATGACAAAATAAATTCATATAACATGGGTTTGGGAGATAAATTTATGAAGCTCATCTCGAACCTAACACAAACTAAGAAGAAAGAGAAATCAGAAGGAATGAAAGAAAAACCAACCTTTAGAACTTGATTCATAGGCCAGCATGAGAAGTCATTAGCAGTTGGAGGAATCTGCATAAATGCACACAATATGATTCACATCAAAGACTATGTGGTAATGCAAGATAAATCATTGTCATTCGAAAAAATGGTAGCCATATCAAAATAGAATTACCTGCCCCATGAATTACCACTCTGCATTCTCAAAATCCTACCTACTTTGGGTAACTCAATTGCTTCAAAGTACTTATACTGAGCTGATTTTTCTCACTTTTGGTTAACTTTGTCGAAAATAAGAAAGAAAATATAGCATTAACTTGCAAAGCTTACGTACATCAACAGCAATCAACCATCGTATCTTTGTAGGAGTCGTCGACCTTCTTGGATTTGCGTCGAACTCGAATATAGATGAAACATTTCATTTGCAGCCCAATGTGAAGATGTAATCAGATATTATAAATAATAACCAAGTACAACAGTCATTCACCAGTGATCTCCACAACTACAGGTTCCATCCTTGAATAGATGAAACCGATTGGCATCTCTAACTAGTATTTCTCTTTGCATTATCTTAGTTATGTACTTGGTTACAGTATGACAATCTCCACATACTCGAAGGTTTTTCATTACCAGCAAAGGGCTCCCTGGTTTTGTATTCAACAACCCGAACGCTATTGCAAGTCTTTCGCTGTGCCCACATAGCATGTCTTTCTTATCATCTTCTTCGATGTCGTGCAGAGCAAATTGCAGGTCTGCAACATAACCTTCCTTGGCCATTAACCCCTCAAGGTATTCGAGAAAATCTTTGACCTTGTCACATTGTTCAAATGATTTATCACTAGTCCTAAAAACATAAACTCTTTTCTGAATTTCAATCCAACTACTTCCTGGTTCTTTCTTGAGCCCTTTAGTTTTTATGGAATTTCTTACCGTTCTAACCTGATCCCACTTCCCTAATGTAGCATAAATATTTGATACAAGCACATAATATCCAGTATCGTCCGAGTTCAACTGAAGAATTTGCTTTGACACTCGTTGAGCTATGTCCATCTGCCCGCTTGCTCGACAGGCACTAAGTAAGGCTCCCCACAAACTTGCATCTGGTTTCATTGGCATTGACAGGATAAACTCCTCTGCTTGAGCTAATAAGCCAGATCGAGCCAGAAGATCAACAACACAAGCATAATGCTTCATCTTCGGCTCAATATTGTAGTCGGTTTTCATTCGATCAAAGAGTGAGAGACCCTCTTTGACCATTCCAGAATGACTACAAGCAAAAATGAAAGCAATGAAGGCAACAGAATCTGGAATAACACCACTTGACTCCATATCCTGAAATGCCTTTAATGCTTTCTTGCCCTCACCATACATTCCAAAAGCAGAGATCAACGCAGTCCATGTCACTACATCTTTTTCTTTCATATAGTTGAATACTTTAGAACATTTTTCTAAGCTACCACATTTGGAGTACATTTCAATCAGGGCATTCCCAATTGGAACGTCTGATTCAAATCCTAACTTGAAAATACACCCATGGATCTCTTTCCCTTGTCGACGTGCTGCTAGCAAGGAACACATGGGCAAGATACCCAGTACAGTGGCCTCGTCTGGCATCAACCCTTCAGTCCTCATGTCGTTAATTGCCTGAAATCCTATGGTGCAATCATCAAAATGAACACTTGAAGCAATAAGGGTATTCCATGATATTATGTCATGAGCTCTCATATAAGAAAACGCCTTCAATAAGTCGTCCGATTCACTACATTTAGAATACATGTCCATAAGAGCATTACCGATGACAAGTTCAGCTTCAAATCCAAATTTTATCACATCACAATGGATTCCTCTTCCCTGATTTATATCAGCTAACTGAGAAAATATAGAGAGGAGTAGAACAAGAGTGACAGAATCTGGCTTGGTTTCCCTTTTCATCAGCTTAAAATTTTCCATCCCCTCTTTGTAATAGCCACTTTGAGTGTAACCATTAATTAATGAGTTCCATGTCACAGAATCCTTGCATTTCATTGTATCAAAGACTTCCTGTGCAGCCAAAAGATCCCCACACTTAGCATACATATCTATGAGGATATTACATGCCACAATATCACATTCATACCCTCTCCCAATTAAGTACTTATGAACAAACTTTCCAACCTGCAGACCTCTCAAGTGTCCACAGGCACGAATGGTCGATGTAACCGACAACATATCCGGGGTGAATTCATCTATCATCTCCATGAATAACTTCACAGATTCTTCATGCCGCCCCAGTTGGGAGTATCCACAAATCATGGTATTCCAAGTAACCGAGTCCTTCACACCCATATCGGCAAAAACCCGACCTGCTTCTCTTGGTCTCTCGAACTTGAAATACATGGAAAGAAGTCCATTACCCGTAAAAACATAGCCACCAACTCCAATCTTCTCGATCATCGCATGAATCTTCACACCTTCTTCAACGGCAGCTAAGCTTCCACAAGCGAGTAAAACACTAGACAAAGTGAAACAATCAGGCACCATCCCAATCATTCTAGACTTGTGATACACGTTCACAGCTTCCTCCCAAAATCCATTCGAACAATACCCAGAAATTAAACTATTCCACGACACACCGTCTCGGTCAGACATTTCATCAAACACATAACGTGCATTCTCAAGATCCCCAAATCTAGAATACATATCAACCAAGGCGTTGCCAATATACAAATCCGACTCAAACCCCATTTCCACAACATGTTCATGAACAATCCGACCCATTCTAAAGTCCAAGATCCGGGCACATGAGTTGATAACAGAAGGAAAAGTAAAAGCATCGGGGGGAAGCTTAGTTTGGCGCATCTGGGTGTAATATTCAAGTGCTTGTGTGAATAAACCATTGTGAGTGAGGGCACGAATGATGGAATTCCATTGATATACATTGTGATTTGGAGAAACGGAGCGAAAAACAGAGACGGAAGAAACTGGGTTTTTGAGGTGAGCGTACTTACTTATGAGTTTGCCGGAGAAGACGACGGAGAGGGCGAATCCGGAAACGACGATCAGTGAATGAACAGTGCGTAGCTGAGAGGTGGTTTTGGCCGATGAGAGAGCTTTCAGGAGTGAAGAACGAAGAGCTTCCGGTGAAGATTCCGGCGGATTGTTGAAATTGAAACAGAGTTTTGGTTGTTTCATTGGTGGCGGAATTCGACGGTGGAAACCGCGCGGGAAGTTTGTTGTGTTGGGTTTTTTCTATTTGGGCCAATGGCCCAATTGCCTTTGGTTTGGTTGGTAACCCCATGCGAAATTACAGGAAAGTCCTCGCTATTTGAAAAGTGAAGAATTTATAGATATGATTCAATAGTAGTGAACTTAAAAACAAATAATAATAGTGAACAACAACGTCACAGGTTTGATCTCTACAATGGATCAAGTTCAACACCAATATCACGAGTTCGATCGATATTTGTAACTACCCTCCCTCAATTTGTATTAAAAAATAAAAATAAAAACAACCATATTTAAAGATCATACATTGTAAAAAGTGATAGGACCTTATAACATTTATAAAAATATAGTATACTATTTAAGTAGGTCATGGCTAGTTGCTTTTTAAATAAAACTTCATTTTATATAATTTTCATATTTATTGTTCATTCTCTATACACACTCACTATTTATTATCTTTATAATTGTCTTTTTTTAAGTACAAGTTGAGAGAAAGGTTATAAATTCTATTACTACTCTCAAATAAATGATAATTAAATATAATGACCATGATATTGAAATGAATTTCCACCAAATAAATATTCTCTTAATTTCCAATTTAAATAAAAGTTATCTACCAACATGAGTTGGGTTATAGCAGCATCACGATCTAATAATCATGAAAAAGATTTAATCTTCGAGCCCTAATATATTGAATAAAATAAAAAGTTATTTCATAATAATTTTTATCATTCAAACATTTATAATTATTCTAACTCGTTTTATTTACTATATTTTTTTAAAGGCACCATTGATTTAAAATAATGTGAGAGTCAACTAGCTATTTTCGAGGTCAAATTCGTAACTATGAAAATGAAATGAATTACAATATTTTTGTAACAAAATGACAATGAAAAATGAGATACAAGAAAGGCAAGTGCATAAATGGTCACAATCACAGACGATAAAAACCCTGTCATCAAACAACCCTTCACAGTCCAAATACACTTCCCTTCTCGTCAACTTCAAATCCACTGTTCGCCATTAAAGCTCTGTTCCTTTTTTATCTCCAGATCTTCCCTTTTAACCTCCATTAAAATGATCTCTTCTCAAATCATCCCTTCCAAAACCCCACTCTCCACCAACCCCACTTCCCCTTTTCCCCGAATCCACCCAATTCCAATCTCAACCGTCCGATCAAAATCCCCCAATCGCCCCCACTTCCCCACCCTCGCCGCCATTAATGGCGGCCCCCTAAAACCCACATCTCTCTTTCTCAATCCCATCCTCAAATCCACTCGATTCCCCCAATTTCCCGCCGACCCATTTGCGGATTTCCCCTCTAAACCTAACCCTAATGTCCCCGCCGCCGCCGCCGCAGACGGCGGCGCTTCCGTTGGCGGCTCCGTCGACGACCCCAGCGACGGTGGAAAAACCTTGAAGCTCGCCGTCGTGTTCGGGCTATGGTATTTCCAGAACATCGTATTCAACATCTACAACAAGAAGGTTCTCAACATCTTCTCCTTCCCATGGCTTCTCGCTTCGTTTCAGCTCTTCGCTGGATCGATTTGGATGATTGTTCTTTGGACGTTGAAGCTTCAGCCATGCCCGAAAATCACAAAGCCCTTTGTAATCGCGCTTCTCGGCCCGGCTTTGTTCCACACAATCGGCCACATTTCGGCTTGCGTTTCGTTCTCGAAAGTGGCGGTTTCTTTCACCCATGTGATCAAATCGGCTGAACCGGTGTTCTCGGTTTTGTTCTCGTCGTTTCTTGGATATTCATATCCATTACAGGTCTGGCTTTCGATTCTCCCTATTGTGTTTGGCTGCTCTCTGGCGGCCGTTACCGAAGCTTCGTTTAACATCGAAGGGCTTTCGGGTGCCATGATTAGCAATGTAGGGTTTGTGTTGAGGAATATTTACTCTAAGAAAAGCTTGCAGAGCTTCAAGGAGGTTAATGGGTTGAATTTATATGGCTGTATTAGTATAATTTCGTTGTTGTATCTGTTTCCCGTGGCGGTTTTCGTTGAAGGGTCGAAATGGGTTCAGGGATATCATCAAGCAATTGGTTCTATTGGTAATGCTTCAACATTATATATCTGGGTTTTGATTTCTGGAATCTTTTATCATCTTTATAATCAGTCTTCTTATCAAGCTTTGGATGAGATCAGTCCTTTGACATTCTCTGTTGGGAATACTATGAAGAGAGTTGTTGTGATTGTTTCTTCTGTGTTGGTGTTTAGAAATCCTATTATGCCTTTGAATGCTGTTGGTTCTGCCATTGCCATTTTTGGGACTTTTCTGTATTCTCAGACCACAACTAAAAAGAGTGATAAGAAGATTGAGGAAGGTGAAAAGAAGGATTGAGGAATGGAGGATGAGCAAGACAATGTTTGGCTTGTTTGGAATGGAGTTCAATTTTTTGTTTGTTGTATGTTTTTTAGTTTTTTTCTTGTTTAGTTCAGTAAGGACTAATGAAGTTTAGATATTGTTGTGAGTTGAAGTTATGAAATTTAGTTTTTTTTTGTTTACAGCAATGGTTTTGAGTTATGATTACATGGATCAATTTCTATGATTCAACAATGGTTTAAAGTTGGTGTTTGGCCGCTCTCTGGCCGCCATTACTGAAGCTTCCTTCAATATCGAAGGGCTTTCAGGCTCTGTGATCAGCAATGTAGAGATTGTGTTGAGCAATATTTACTCTAAATAAAGCCTGCAGAGCTTCAAGGAGGTTAATGGGTTGAATTTATATGGCTGTATTAGTATAATTTCGCTGTTGTATAATCTGTCTCCTGTTGCGATTTTCGTTGAAGGGTTGAAATGGGTTCAGGGATATCATCAAGCAATTGGTTCCATTGGTAATGCTTCAACATTATACATCTGGGTTTTGATTTATGGAATCTTTTATCATCTTTATAATCAACCATCAGTCCTTTGACATTCTCTGTTGGGAACACTATGAAGAGAGTTGTTGTGATTGTTTCTTCTGTGTTGGTGTTTAGAAATCCTATTATGCCTTTGAATGCTGTTGGTTCTGCCATTGCCATTTCTGGGACTTTTCTGTATTCTCAGACCACAACTAAAAAGAGTGATAAGAAGATTGAGGAAGGGGAAAAGAAGGATTGAGGAATGGAGGATGAACAAGGCATTGTTTGGAATGATGGGGTTCATTTTTTTTTTTTTTTTGGTTATTTTCTTGTTTAGTTCAGTAATGACTATTGAAGTTTAGATGTTGTTGTGAGTTGAAAGTTTATGAAATTTAGTTTTTTTTGTTTACAGCTATGGTTTTAAGTTATGGTTGTGAATCAATTTCTATGTTTATCTTCTCTTTGAAAATGTTGTGTTTATTTTGATGAGACTGGTTGATAAGAGAAATGGCAGAAGTGCTAACTAGTTCATACATGATCAGTCTTGGTTTTGTTAGTTTAAGCTTATTGTCAGATACTATTATTTTTATTTACATACATATATATATATATAATGGTATGATTTAGTTATCAAATGATTTGAGTTTAATTTTGTTAACAATTATAAAGTTATAGATTCCATTCTCACCTAAATGCATAATTATTAGGTTTGATAGTTGGATAAAAAGCACTACGCTGATCCCTTCTTTTAAATTCATATTTATGGAGTATGATTGATTGAATTGGTTCCTTAGTTCATTCTCTCTCTTTTTTCTTCTTCTTTTTTTTTAGTACCTATATTGGGAGGAGAGGACCAACAAACTCATTCCGTGATCACATAGTTCATTAATTGATCTCAAGAGAGATGGTTGTAATTTTTATTACCTATAGAATAACACTAATCAAAATAATCAACTGCGTCACCGACCCATTCGGTGGTTGCATAATTCATTAATTGATCTCAAAAGGGGCGGTTGTATTTTTTACTGCAAAAATGAGTTCAACAATTATTATATCACTTGTGATATTTGCTAACCATATTAAAAGTTATGTCACCCCTTGTTTAACGAAATTAATGATCTAAAGAGGAATGGTTGCAATTTCACCCTAAAGGTATTTTTGTTACTGCAAATGAAGTTTTACAATTTTTCTTGGGACAACCACATTCAAAGAGTTATTATAATAATTCAAAATAACTATTTGTTTTAAATTATTCAAGATAATTCCTCATCTTTAGTCATTCATTTACAATTAGTCATTTATAATAATCATTAATTTCCAACCATTCATTTATAACCCTTCAAAATAATCATTCATTTACAACTATATCCAAACAAACTATTATCTACAACCCCTCTAAAAAATTATCATCCAAACAAGTTATTACCCGTTGCCCCTATAAATAATTACATCAAACGAATTAATACTAAAATTCAAATTTATACTCAACAATTCCAAGTCCAAACTCCTTGAAGACCCCAATATTACAAGCTCATACTCACCATGTTTATGAAAGAAAAAAAACATCATTTTGGTTATTATTTCTAGAAATGGTGTGAAACTTTTTAGAACTTTACCCAATCAGTCAATGACGCAATGATTTGATTCTTTAGTTGTAAATTAATTCAATACTAGCCAGTTCAATCTTAAATCGGTATTGATCCCCTTTAGAATTTTCAACCCATTTCTCTCTGTTAAAAAGAAAAAACCCAATTTCTTTCGTGCCCGAAGAACAAACGACTGAGGGTTTCACTCTCAGCTTGCTCAGATCCATCACAGGTTACATCTGATTCATCTTCCTTCTCTAATTTTCTCTTCCACATTCTCGGTTCCGATCAACGAATAATCCAGAAAAAAGCGTAAGAGTTATCGAGTAAAATCTTCCTTCTAATCATCAATTTCCTTAAATTTCCTCTCTCAGCTGTTTCATTTGGCTTTAAACACGATTTTGTAAGTGTTTTGTGCTGAAAAAAGTCTCTAAATGCAGTCAGAGGAGAAACCTGCAATGGATCTTGCAACAATGGAGCCGCAAGATGGTGAAATTTTGCCCATAGCAGGAAAATCCTTCCATGGTGTTATTCTTTCGAAATCGCATGTCCCTCCCGCATGCATTATGGTATGTTCTCCATCTCATGGAAATCACTTTGGAATCTGAGAATAGTTTGTGTTAGAAATTGAATTGCATTGTGATTTTTTTTTTTTTTTTTTTTTTAATGGTCAATCCTGGAAGTAGTTAGGTATTTTGATTGATCAGCAATAGTTTTTTGGTATCTTTTTGTTACCCTTATCTCTTAGGTGTGTTTGGATTTGGTAAAAAAGAGTGGAGTGGAGAAAAGTTGAAGTAGTTATCTACTTGTTTGGGCATTGGTGTTAGTTGTCGTTGGATTAATTAACTACTCGTTTAGAGATTTGTGTTAATAGTGGTTGGGTAATTAATTACTCGTTTTGGGATTAGAGTTAGTAGTGTTGAGTGATAAGTTTGATGAAGGATTTGATGAGTGGTTAAAGACGGTTATTTACCTCCAATTACAAACAATGAGTTTTAGAAGTGTGGTTGTTTATCACTCTTATTCTATAAAAAAAAAACCATCACAGCCTTAAATAAACATACTATGAGAAGCTTGCAAGAGTAGCCAGTGTAGAAACTAGCTATAAAAACAGCCTAGAACATTATTTTTTTTATTTTTTTGTAAAAATAGGTTCATAATTACAAATAGCTACTGTAATTGTGTTCTTTAAGTTCCTACGAGAGCAATAGCTCAACTGATATAAGTGTGTATTGTGTGCCCATGATCAAGAGGTCATGAGTTTGAATACCCCATTCCTAATTATTGTTGGACTAAAAAAGGTGTTGTTTTAGTGTTTGAATTTTTAGAATACTTTATTGGAAGTTTGTTTTCATTCAAAACCACATCATAGTAACATTAACTTTAGGTCACTCAGTCACAAACTTAAACAAACAGTTTAGCCTCTTTGATAACAATTTGATTTCTGAAATTTAGCCTTTTTCCCCTAATTTATCTACTATCGTTTTTGTTTCCCTACATGAAGTATTTGAATTCCTAGCCAAATTTCAAATACATAAACAAATTTTTGTAAGGCTATTTTTTTAGTTTCTAAAATCTGAAATTGTTTCAAAAGTTTTATTCATAGGTTTATTTTCAAAAACAAAAAACAAAAAATAAAATAGTTATCAAACGGGGTCTTAGAAAGCAAATACAAAAAATTGTCTTCAAAACAGCATTAGTCTCTTGTTCAGAATCACGATTATTTGAACTTGACAGTTCCGAATTCTTAGATAATGCCAAACGCTCAAATTAGGCATTTTGTAGGCGTATATATATAAAAAAATCAGCTTAACTGTGGAAGGACTATCATATCTCCATTTGTAGGTTTTGCCAGTTAAATTTCAATCTGTTTTACCTGCCATTGTCATCCCTGCCGTTCTTTACTGCGGAGGAAAGAAATGGAACATTGATTATTGTGGGAACCGACGCAGTAAAACATTTGACATAAGACAATGGAGGAAGTTCGTTAATGATAATCGTCTCAAGCTCGGAGATGCTTGTGTATTTGAGCTAATGGAATGCTGCAGCACCTCACTCACATTCAGAGTTCAAATTCTCCGAGGCGATATCCCTTTCCAGCTGCACGACAAGTTCAGTGGGGACACTGTAGACACACCTATACTCGTTGACTAGCTGGTGGTCTCATAGCGTTCGACAGTTTCGAATCCCGACTTGAATCGGACAGCCCTTTTGATCTTTGTAAGTGGATATGTATTTTTGTTCTCCTATCAATAATAGCTATGTATCTGTGTTCTTTTGTTTTGTGTTCATCTTTGTTAGGGTAAAACCTTAAAAGGTAACCCTGTTTATATTATCTCACATATGTATAAACGAAGAGGCTTTCGAAATTTCATGGCCTTTTCATTTTGTACTCCATTAGGAAACCATCAATGCTTGTTAAAGAACATCTCATGTAACAACTTTTCTTGATATCCGTGAATATAAGGGTCAGTTTACGGCACCTTGACTATTTACCCGGGACAACTTGACCCTTGTTCCTCTTCCTTCTTTTACTGTGCGTTTCTATAACCCTGCAACTTTATTCCTCATGCATGTTTGCTGAGAATACTTTGCAATAAGGCATTCATATGATTCTATAATTATCTTTCATCAATGTATTTTTTGAGTTTTATTAGTATGGATTTACTTGAACAGATCTCTTGAGTTCTAAAGATGCTCCTGGTTTAAGAATTTCACTACTATATCTGAATGCTGTTAGCTAGAAGCTTGAGATTCACCTGCTTTTCATATATGCATATGCATGTGAGGAAGTTTTTAGACTCCATATCTAGTCATCCTAAAAATGCAAGAAAACAATGTCAAGAACTATTTCCAAGTGTTAATATTAAAGCTTAAACTCTAACCCTCTTGAATTCGGTTGTCCCGAAGAGGCGACCTCGGTGGTAGATGTCTCCAAAGTACACTTCCTTTAGAGGTTTTAAACTAAAAATCCACAAGTGAGTTCAATTGTAAAATGGAGGTTATTTGGGTATATAGTGACCACCTACCTACGGGTTTCCTTGACATCCAAATGTTGTAGGGTCAGGCGGTATGTTCCGTAACATTAGTCGAGGTGCGCTTGTGCACGCAAGTTGGCCTGGACAGTCACGGACATCAAAAGAAAAATAAAAGAAAAACTATGATGTGAGATAACTGTTGAAGTAATGTAGACTTTAAAATTTTTAACTCTGAATTTGAGCTTGCTGCTTATTTCTGCTACCTTCTTAGGAGTTATTTCACACTCTTGATGAATAAGAGAAAATGATACACACTTTATCCATTTCAATTCCACTCATGTACTTTGAGCTATTTATTTTATGAATAAAATTTCTTACATCGCCCTACTTTTTGTTTAAGTGCCACAAAAATTTATATGTATTTTGATAATTTCATTTAAAAAGTTCTTTTTTGTGGGTGTCATTTAATCAAAAAGTATAATTCTTCTATAAATTCATGTTTAGCTTTTGTGAATAAACTTTTAAGTAATACTTAGGGTACTTACCCATAAATACCTAGTACAAACTTATCTTATTGGTGAGAACTATAATTCATCATATCTCCAAGTATCATTTCTATCTTATTAGTCAAATTAATGCATTTTTTATAGCTAACAAATAGTGGTAAGTTCTTACCAGATATTTGGTAGTAAATATCCAATGAAAAGAATTTGGATGCACTCCGGGTAACACCCTCACCATGATATCATTTATTTGGAACCACATATCTTATTTTTTCTTTTATTTTTTCATAATAAATAAAAAAGTAAAAAAAAAAGAGATAAGATGTGTGATACCAAAAATGTCAAATGAGTGATATCATGGTGGGAATACTATCTGGGGTGCACCCAAATTCTTCTCACATACAATATTTCTCATAAACTTTGTAGGACAGTAGTGGCGGCCATATTGAATATATTTTTAACCTTACATATTTTCCTTATAACAAAAAGTGAAGGAAAACTTAGGAGACCACATTTAATACATAAATAATCATTAATATTATTATTAATTTTTGTAGTATAAATTAGGGAAAGAATGATTATAAGCACCGATTATAAAGATCGAACGGTTACCACATCATCCAACTGAATTTTCACCTTAGACCACCCATTATCAAAAACTAAAGATCACTGAAAAAATAAAAATAATTATTAACATTATTTAATATTTTCACATATTTTATTATAATACTAATATTAATAGTTATTTATAATACAATATTAAAACTCATTAAATTATCTCGACTTGGTTGATAAATTAGTTTCACTTCAACTAAAACTAAAGCCTTTTTATTTTGTAAAAAAAAAAAAGAAATAATTATTTTCTCGCTTCTTTTTTGTTCTTCATCTTCATCCTGTTCTTCAATATTCCCGGGTTATTTATTTATCAGCAAAAAGTGCGTATCACCCAATCTCCCGCTATTTTCGATTCGATCCTCACAATCTATGCAAACCTAGAGAGGAATCTGAGCTCGAGAGAGCAAAAATGGAGGCTGAATTGGAGCCTGGAGTGAAGGCGCTGGACTTCAAAGTGAAAGCAGTTTCCAGAGAATCGCCCTCTCAAAAAGCCGCCAATGTTCTCGATTCCGACCTTCGCTCTCACTGGTCCACCGCCACCAACACCAAGGAGTGGATTCTTCTCGAGTTAGATGTACGTTTCCTCTTCTATTATTTGTGTTCACATTCGAAAAATTTAACGAGAACGAACTATCTAGGTTTGTTCTTGTTGTATAGTGAACAATTGTTTGATTTAATGTTGTTCTGTGAGTATTTGTGTTGTTTGTGACACTGGTTGTTGGTGTGCTTGCTTGCTGGCTTTGATTCGAGCGGGATTATTGACATTATCTTACAGATAGGGTTTCTATGATGGAACTTTCTGTAGTTCGAACAAGAATTGATAAATTCCAAAAATGTTTAACAGAGGAAAGTGGAACATTCTGTAGTTCGAACACTCTACTTATGGGTTAGGATGTTGAAATTCCAAGCGTTTTCTGACAACATTTTAGGGTTAAACGGTTGTTATGTGAACGTAGTCGATGTTTGTATAATTTGATATGTTGGTTCCAATCCAGCGCTCACAGAATATGTAAAACAAGTCTTCAAAGAAAGCAACAACAGTATTGGACAAATTCATTGATCGTTGAAAGTGTTACAATTTGCCTATCCAAACAAGAGATTGGGGAGGGAAATTATTGATAAAAAAATGGCCGATTGGAGGCAAGTATAGTACAAGGGATAAGCCGAAATTACAAGCATATGTGTTAATATAACCTAGAGAACTCTCAACAAAGAGGAAGAAACTATGAGAAAAGTGTTCGGCGAATCTTGCGTGTCAAATAACCAAAGAAATCCCTAAGGTATTGCCTATAATCTTGGAAGATGGCCGGTGAAGAGTAGATGAAGCCCTAAATGCTACTGCTAGGTGAGGGGCAGGTGTGAGGAGGGAATCTGATGTGATTTTTGTGAAGAAAAAATACTAGCAAAGACAAATGCGCTAGAGAGAAGGATATTGGTGCTCACGTCACGTCATGTCATGATCGACAACGAATTGCTAAGTTGCTGCCACTAGAAGCGTTGAAGAGTTGTCTTCGACGAAAGGACCGCTTGATTTGTGGGGAGGAAAAGCTTGTGTCGATGATTTTTCGTCAAAGTTTGTCCCTAAGAAAGGAAGCTCGAATTCGGAGGACATAGCCGAACGGTCAAGGAGAAGCTTATGGTTGCTAATTTTTCAGGAGGAAAAGTGTGAGGTGGCTGAAGAGAACAACCGATGGAGCTTGGCGTTGTGAAGATGAGCCAAGTATCAGAAAAAGATGGTCACTGTGGAGTTGTGCAGGTGTATCTACAGCCGAAAAGGATGAAACAAAAAATGGCAAGAAATTCTGGTGCCTTTCAAAGAAAAGATTGACGGAGAGAATATTTGCCAGCGACTAGTGGTATAGGATTCTCTCCTTTTCTGGTGTCGGTGGCGGCATCAATGAAGGGGGGAGGAGAGAAAAGTGATGTATATATTTTAGGGTTTTTCGGAAGCGAGTATTAGAGAGATAAAGTTAGAGAAAGAGAGCGATGATTCATGGTATTTTTCCTTGACCTTGATTATGGCTTCCTTACAATTGAGTAATTAAGTTATATGGGAGCATTTGACCAAACCTCCCAAGACAACTCCTATGCCTCTAAAGATTTTCTTTTTGGTTAAGAGCCTCTAAAGATTTTCATCCTCCATAAATTCAGACGGATGTTTCAAATTTCACTCATCATCGTGTCTTGGAACCTCGACAATCCTTCTATGGATTTCGCATCCCACCTTTTCAATTTAACAATACATGCTTTCATCAAATTTTCACATTTTCAAGAAAATACTTTTATGATGACTGGATGAGGATTTTTAGTACTACTATTAGACTGGCTTTAAATACAATACTAACCCATTCCGCTTTGTTTTCTTATGTTCTTTTCCGTATATTTATTTGTCCAGCTTATTTGTCTTGTTTTTTTTTTTACTAGGAACCTTGTCTACTATCACATATTCGCATCTACAATAAATCTGTCCTAGAATGGGAGATTGCAGCTGGTTTACGATACAAGGTTTTTCTTCTCTCTTTTAAATTATTGAGTTTTACTGCATGTACATTGCATTTACCAAACTAAAAAATACTTTATCCTGAAATTGTAAATGACCTCATCTCTTATATGAATTATCACTAATTAAATTCTGCCAAGGGTTTATTATATATTTAACAGTGTATCTTCATGTCTAGGGCAACTTTAATTTATTAATATATTTGAATTCTTTTTTTTGAAGGCGAAATATTTCATCCCAAATAATTTTGATTTTATACATATAATTGACTTCACCTGTTGTATGTTAAAGTGTTATGAACAACAATCCCAGCTGGATTGTCATATTTTTTTGGTGGATTAAAAAACAAAATTCTTAAACTCTTTGTTTTTAGGAAACGATTAACTTTCATTGATGTATGAAAAATTACAAAAGGAATCCAATAATAGTTACAAAAAACTTTGCCAATGAGACAAAAGTGTGGAAAGACTATAATCCTTGAAAGGAAGAGTAACATGAGATTAATCAATGAAAATGTTTCTTCTCCAAAAAAAAAAAAAAAGAAGAGTAACATGAGCCCACTTTAGGAATAATACAGTAATGGATTAAAAAAAAGACTTCCTTTTCAGCTAACTGGTCAGAAATGTAAAATTCTTAATCTGCAAGTTTAAAACCATACTCTGTATTCTATTAGATACTTTGGTTTATGAAATAGGATTACTTGACTTAAGTATTTTAATCTCTTAATTATCTTTTTTTTTTAGAAGAAACATGTTTAATCTCTTAATTATCATAGTCCATTCAACCCTAATTAGTTGCTTAATGTGATTTTGAAATTTGAGACATGAGCTTCATATCCATATCCTTCTTTCAAATGTATGGATTGAAGAAGTGATTGACATATGTATTTTGGAAGTTTTAGTATGCATTTCTTGGATAACGGTTGAGCCTTGATTTCATTCTTGCAATGATTTATATTTGTTTCCAGCCAGAGACATTTGTCAAAGTCCGTTCACGTTGTGAAGCACCTCGACGAGACATGGTCTACCCTATGAACTACACTCCATGTCACTATGTCAAAATATCTTGTTTGCGTGGAAATCCAATAGCTTTGTTTTTTATTCAGGTATATATGAGAACTCTATATTGCCACTTAATATTATTGTACTGTTAATCAATTCTATCTCATTGTTATTAATCGACGATTTTTAATACTCTTTGGGAGAATGTCGTGGAGGTGGGGGCTCTCATTCGGTTGGGTGGGGAGTTGTCTTGTACCTGAACGAGAAGTGTGTTTGGTATGGGGAATTTGAGACTACATCGTATTAGATTTTGTGGAAGAATATTACATTTTTTCTATGTAGTAGTTCTTTAACAAAGAAAAGATATCCGGAGGAGTTTTCTTTGAATATGAAACAATTTTATTGATAAATGAAAAAGATATCTAGGAGGAATTGATGTGCTTTTAAAAGTTGCCTCAAGAAATGTTGCCATTGGGGCAAAATTTCCAACATTATATGACTAGAAGTTTCTTGGAGACAATTTGGATAATTTTGATGAAGAATGTGCAAGCTATGAATTTTGAAGAAGTTATGGCTTGTGGCAAGACCTTCGTTCATCGTTCCGATTCAATTGCGCACACAAAGGCTTGATTGACTTAAGATTTAAGTGTCACAAGAGCATTGAAAATAGGACAAATTCTGTAGAAGAGAAATGATTTTTTTAATTTTAATTTTAATTTTTTATTTTACTTCTCATTAGATCAAGCCAAGCCCTCTGCTAAGGGAAGCTACAAGAAAATCTTCCAATTTCAAGATTTATATTACTCAATCTATTAATTCTCAAATGTTAGATTTTGTCATTGTGTATTGCATTTTCTCAATAACTCAGGCCGACCAATTTTATGATTATGGTCGTGGAGTGTGAAAATCTTTATTTTTATTTTTCTGAAAAAGAAACATTTCGTTAATGTATGAAATTTCGAGATAAAACTCATGTAGTCTGAAACTTATTACAAGAATGATCAAAGCCAACAAAAGCAATAGCTCAAGTGCCATCAATGTACACCTAATGACTTAAAAGGTATTAGGTTCGAGTCTCCCCCACTCCCAATTGTTGTAATCTCAAAAAAACAAAAAAAACTCAATGGATAAATGTGCTTGCACTAGAAATAAACATTAGAAAGGACTAAAAGAATTTTCAATAGTGTTTGCTGTCATCCTATCCAAAAAAATAGTGTTTGCTGTCATCAGAAGAAAATATTGGTTGAGCATCATTCAATGGGTTTCTTGGCTGAGTTTTTCAAACTTCTAGTCGTTGAATCATTTGGTTAACCAGTTTGCTGGAGTGTTTAACATGTTTCTGTTTAGCTGTTTGATTAGTTAGTATTCTTCGAGATTTTCCCTCCTATACTGCATAATAATAATAGATTTTTTATACTTTGAAGCGGATATGGGGCAATATCTGTTTGATGTGTGACTTGGCTTTTGCAGAGGGTTTATTACTGGAAACTGTTCTGACTATTAACTTTTTTGCAGCTGATTGGTGTCCCAGTGGCTGGTTTAGAGCCAGAGTTCCAACCCGTTGTAAATCATTTGTTGCCCCACATCGTATCACACAAACAAGATGGTGATGATATGCATCTTCAGGTGCTGGCATACCCATAATTTCTTAGTTACATTTTGTACCTCATTATATTCATGATCTTCTTGTTTACTTCATAGTTGCTTCAAGACATTACAGTCAGGCTATTTCCATTTCTTCCACAACTTGAGGTAGTTTGTTTAAATTTGAAATGAACGTGGGCTTTTATCCCCGAGTCTATTTTGTTTTCATGCTCAATTCTAGATAGTCTCCTTCATTGTGAATATTAACTTTTTTGGTCCATAGAGGAGTATTGAAGTTGATTATTGTGCAGACAGACCTTGTGGGATTTTCAGATGCTCCTGATCTCAACTTACGTTTTTTTGCAATGCTTGCTGGTCCATTCTATCCTATACTACACCTCGTGAATGAGAGGTTAGGCTATCAGTTCCATTTCTGTTTCTTGGTTCATTTGAAAGAAAAGTTACGAAGTTTCCTTTTAATTTAAGTAGTTACTCTTGATATTCTGCTGATACGTTTTATGCTGCAGAGCAGCATCAAAGTCTACTGGAAATGGAACTGAAATTGAAGTTTCTAAGAATTATCAGATGTCTTCACCATTGACTGTTTCTTCGAATTTTGAGGTCATCTGCTTTTCTTTCCCAATTCGTCTCTTATTTCTTTCATTTTTTGGTTTGCTCTCATAATCATGTTAAATAGTTTCTATATCTTGAGATATTATGCAATTATATTGCCATAAGTAAAAACTGTTCTATTCTTCTTTCCTAATGGAGTTCTATTATTATTATTATTATTATTATTATTATTATTCTCATTATTATTTATTTTAAAAAAGATGGTTAGTGACAGAAAATTTTCTGCTCTAATGCAGCCAAGGAAATCGCGCAGTATATTACCTGTGGTCCCATCTACATCAAGCTGTGTAGTGTTTCGCCCAGATGCAGTTTTCATGCTTTTGAGGATGGCATACAAAGATTCTACATTTGGTGCTATATGCAGAGTAGTAAGTTTATTTCCACTTCAGCATGTTCTCACTGTTAACCCTCAAGTTTTGAATGCTATTTTTTTGTTGGCTTTGTCTTTCTCCTTGATCAGGCTTCTAGAATACTGTCAAAGCTTGTTGATCCTATTGTGGTGCAAGATGCTTCAGTATCAGCTGATGAAGCGGCCATTTCCGATGAATTTTCAAAACCTGGCCCATCTGATCCTATCTCCATTGTTGATTACTCAAAGTTGTTAGGAGAAGAATTTGAAGTGCCTGATGATAAATGGGATTTGAGCTATCTTAGCATCTTGGATGTTGGTGCTGTGGAAGAAGGCATTTTGCATATTCTTTTTGCTTGTGCGTCTCAGGTTGGCTTGCCCTAATTGGAATATGGAAGCCTTTCATGATATTTATATCTATGCTATCGATGTTTTAATTTTATTTGACTAACGAACTTGCATTTTGTGTGTAATGTTCACAGCCTACTGTTTGCTGTAAACTGGCAGAGAGGTCTGTTGATTTATGGCTAGCTTTACCTCTTGTACAAGCATTGCTTCCAGGTTGAGACTAAAATATCATTTACGCATTTATAAAAAATATAACTCAGCCTTTCTAGGGTATAAAATGTAGCGAGAAATTTATAGAACATATCCATTTTTCTCAAGTGTACTTGCCTTGTGATGTAATATATAAAGAATACCCAAGCACTTGTATTTTTATGCATAACCAATATATCCTAAGTTTTTTTCTTAATTTATGTGTATTTGTGTATCTGTATTTTCTAGTTCTTCGTCCTCCTTTGAGCAGTCCCTTTGATGTGGTCAATGACATCTTTTCTTTATGGAAGCGGCCAGTGGTGCAACAGGCTCTCTCTCAGGTTTATTTGATTATGTTTGCACGTTAACTATTTTTTATCTCTTATTCTTACATTCTGGTGTATTTGGTTGCAGATTGTGGCAACATTGTCATCACCTTTGTACCATCCACTTCTACATGCTTGTGCTGGCTATTTATCATCATTTTCTCAATCACATGTTTGATTCTCAATCACATTTTTCTTTTAAATTGCAAGAGTAGCATTCTTATCCTGATTGATCTCTTTCCTTACAAAGAAAAATGACTCATCTATTTTTCACAAATTAAGATACTGTTGAAAAGAAGATGATAATTAGTTAAACAATATTTTGTTTGGACAAAAGGTATTGTTTTCAAAATCAGTATTAATTTTTTTTCACAGGCTAAGGCGGGATGTGTTCTAATCGACTTATGTTCTTCTGTACTAGCACCCTGGATGCCTCGTGTTATTGCGAAGGTAGGTGTGCGCTGAATCAAAACCTATCAGTTTAATTCAAAGTGCCGTTCCTGCTTTCTCTTTTCTATGCACTTGTTGTTTTGTTCTTGTAACTTTTATATTTTGGGTTGATTTTGATATAGGTTGATCTGGTTATTGAGCTTCTAGAAGATCTTTTGGGTGTCATCCAGGTGAATTTCATCAACAATGTGCATTACTTGTAATGTTTTTATGATATTTATATGAAGTCACAGAATTCTAATTTAAGCCAATTTAATTTTCAACGTTGTCTTTATTCACTGAGATGTAGAAACAGATATGGAAAAAATAAACCTACGTATGGATTCTTCATCTATACAAGGGTATACAAAAAACTAAAGCACTAAAAATTGACTTCTATTTTTATGAGGTTATACATAGAATTCATCCATTGTAATGATAATATGATCCTTACGAGCGAAAAACATTAAATTCATAAAATATTGCTGATAAAGGAAACTGAAGTGGTAGTAGAAATTTACTCATATTTATGACAAACTTATGAGTTATGATGACTATCTGTCAGTATATATCTTGGATTCAGTAGAAGCTCCTATTGAATTCATTTTGTTCAAACAACAAACAATTTTAAGAGTTTATTTTCGGGCATGTCTGGATGAAGCTAATGTTGTATTTTACAGTTCCAGTACTTCCAATTTTGGACAGAGAAACTGAATTTTATTGATGAATGAAAGGAAAGAGGGAACTAAATTTTACGACTTCTGTACCTCCTATTACTCATTGCCTTCATAATCATGCCCTTTAACATATTATGTTCAAAATCTCATGTTTCAGAGTGCTCGACATTCCCTTGATCATGCTCGTGCTGGCATAAAATATATACTACTGGCTTTATCTGGTTATTTTGATGACGTACTAGGAAACTATAAGGTATGAAGAAGCTCTCCACCCAACTTGAAACAGAAGTTTTTTTTTTTTTTTTTTTTTTTTTTTCTTGATACCTTGAAATCCTTTTATTTCTGAAGTTTAGGTGTACCTTTTAAAATATTAAAAAGGGCATCGGTTATAATCTTAGCTATTGGATGTATGATGTCTTTAAAATTGTAAATTTATTTTTAAAATAAACTATGCCTCACTTGCACATTGAGAGTTGGCTTATTATTTGAGATGTGATCCTCTTTGTTGACGATCGAAAAGGTTTCTGATGATTTTTTTTATTCGTCTCTTAGGAAGTAAAGCATAAGATTCTCTTTCTTGTGGAGATGCTAGAGCCTTTTCTTGATCCTGTCATACGTGGGTCAAAGGCCACCATAGCTTTTGGAGATCTTTCTCCCATTTTCCCCCAAAAGCTGGAAAACAGCTGCCTGATTGCTCTCAATGTCATCCGCTCGGCAGTACAAAAGCCGTCTGTTCTTCCTTCACTAGAACTCGAGTGGAGGCGTGGATCAGTTGCTCCTAGGTAAGATATGCTTGCTTTGTACGTCTATGGAATGTAGTTATAGAAAGGGATAGAAAGCAGTAGAGCAAATATGCTGAATGTGGTTCTTTAAGGTAGCGGACAAGGTTAAAACATCATATTTTACCTAGTCAATCATGAAATGGTTCTTTGAGCCGATCAGTGGGTTCCTTTTAACATTATAATGTCTTAACAATCTTGATTTTATCTGAGACTGAATGTCTTTAATTGTTGCCAATCGTAAACTGAATATCTGGTCTTAAAGTTCCAACTGAAAATTTGGGTTATTGAAGTAAAAGATTTGCACCAATTGAATCTTCTGTATCCTACCAGAGGGAGTTCTTTTTCCCTATAATAATTTGTTTTAATGGAAGGGAAACTCCATATTCTTAGAAAGTGAAAAAGAAATGAGTTTTTTTTTTTTTTTTTTGAGATTACAACAATTGGGGGTGAGGGAGATTCGAACCCAAGACCTCTAGGTCATTAGGTGTACATTGATGCCGATTGAGCTACTGCTTAGTTGGCGAGTTTAAATGTTATTGAATATTCAACAATGTTGAATTTGTTGTCATCCAATATTTTTAGTTAACTTCCAATCATTCCAATTTATGGAATTAAATGGACTTATATGTACTCGAAATTTTGTATGCAGCGTGCTTCTTTCAGTTTTGCAACCTCACTTGCAATTACCTCCTGATGTCGACCTTCGAAAGTCCTCTGCGGCCAAACCTCTCAATCCTGATTCTTCTGTCAGTTGTCATGGAGGAAACTCATCAAAATTAAATTCCCTAAATGATTTTGATGGGAAGATAGATGATCATGAGACAGCTGGAAAATCAGATGTCTATGAAGATACTACCCCGTTTTTTGTCCCTCCAGAATTGCGGTGCGAATTTCTTGATAATCATTCTAGTTGTTTGAATGAAGGTAGCTTAATCTCTAGCCAAGGAAATGTGAAAATGGAGCCTAAAGAAATGGTTCAAGGGACCACTCCTAATCAATTTCGTGGAGAATTGGTATTGGATTTTGGAATTAATGTTGAATGCTTGAACTTAGAAGCAGATTATCTTCAACTTGTAAACTATCGTGACTGTGAAGTGAAGGCTTCTGAATTTCACCGTTTAGCTCTAGATCTAAGCTCACAGAACGAGATAACCTCTGAGGGTCATGATGCAGCCATAGATGCATTACTCTTGGCGGCAGAGTGTTACGTGAACCCATATTTTATGATGTCTTGCAGATACAATTCAAAGCACATGAAAGGGGTGAAAAGTAGCCTAAATTCTGGGCTGACTTGGCTTGCTGGTAAGAGTAAAGCCGACCTGGAAACAATAGGTCACCTTGAAAAAAAAAGAGACAAGGTTGTTCTTCAAATTTTGTTGGAGGCTGCTGAATTGGATAGAAAATATCATCTGAATTTGTCTGATTCAGAGTCTTGTCCATATAACGGTGAAGGATTAGATGAAAAAATGATCATGTTGTCTTCCAATGACGAGCAATCTGCAGATGCTGTGACCTTAGTACGACAAAATCAAGCACTTTTGTGCACTTTTGTCATTCGACTTTTACAGAGGAAGCCTAATTCAATGCACGAAATCCTTCTGCAAACTCTTTTATTTTTGTTGCATTCAGCCACTAAGCTACATTCTAGCCCTGAAGATGTTATCGATATCATTTTAGGTTCAGCAGAGTTTCTAAATGGATTGCTAACATCTTTGTATTCACAAATCAAAGATGGAAATTTACGGTTGGAACCTGAAACTATTCATGGCACGCAACGACATTGGATACTTCTTCAGAAATTGGTACATGTAAGTAGTGGAGGTAATTATCAGACAGACTTCACATCAAGTTCCAATAACAGTATCTGCTCTGGGAATCTCATTCCAGCTTCTGCCTGGATGCAAAGAATTTCTAAATCTTCTACTAGCAGATCTCCTTTGGTCCGTTTCCTTGGTTGGATGGCGATATCCCGTAATGCGAAGCAGTACACGATTGACCATCTTTTTCTTGCATCAGACTTACCACAGTTAACGAGTTTGCTGCATATATTTTCTGATGAGCTTTCAATAGTAGATAATATTTATAAAAAGCATGATGAAGTTAAGATTGAAGAAACAGAGTGCAGAAATGTTCCTTTGGAGAATAGAGAACTTGGAACAGTTGAACAACATGGTGATCAATCATTTCATGTTATCTACCCTGATCTTAGCAAATTCTTTCCTAATATGAGAAATCACTTTGTAGCTTTTGGAGAAGTCATATTAGAAGCTGTTGGATTGCAACTGAAATCACTTTCCTCTAGTGTCCTGCCCGATATACTATGTTGGTTTTCTGACCTCTGTTCATGGCCATTTTTCCACTGCGATATAACTTCTCATTCTAGCTCTCATTTCATTAAGGGTTATGTTTCAAAGAATGCAAAGTGCATTGTGCTTTATGTTCTTGAAGCCATTATAAGTGAACACATGGAACCAATGGTTCCTGAAATTCCTCGACTTGTGCAAGTGCTAGTTTCCCTTTGTGGAGCCGCTTACTGCGATGTGCCATTTCTCAACTCTGTGGTGCTTTTATTAAAGCCACTTATTTCATATTCCCTACAGAAGATTTCTAATGATGAACAAGTATTGGATGATGGTTCATGTACAAATTTTGAGTCTTTGTGCTTTAATGAACTTTTCAATAACATCAAGGAGATTGAGAGCAAAGATGATTCTCTTGAAAAAGTTTGTAACAAAGCATTGTCTATCTTTGTATTGGCTTCCTTTTTTCCTGATTTCTCTTTTCAACGCAAGAGGGAAATATTGCAATCCCTAATATCTTGGGTTGATTTTACCTCATCACAACCAACTTCAAATTTTCACGATTACCTGTGTTCATTTCAAAAGGTAATGGAAAGTTGTAAAGGCTTGCTACTTGAGACTTTAAAAGCCTTTGGCACTATTCCGCTACATTTACCCAACCTTGAGGATTCTGGCTCTAGTACACTCCTCAAAGAGAGGTCAAAGTCACATCTAGGGTTTATCTGTGATATTTACGAATCTAATAGCCATTCTGAGAAGTTAGAATTTAAGAATGAGGGCAAAAATATAGAAATATTACCAGAAATATCAATGGATGAAATAGGAGAATGTTGCAAAGACATAGAGGGCCTTATTTCCAAGTTTTTTCCCACTATCGAGCATTGCTGGAATCTTCATCATCAACTAGCTAGAAAATTGACTGTGATAAGTGCAGAGTGTTTGGTTTACTCTGAGTGCCTATCTTCAATATCTCAGAATGCTTGCAGTCCTGAAAATGAAGAGGGTGAAAATGCTACACTATCTAAGACAAACAGTCAATTCCTGGTTTGTTTGAGTGCTGGTCTTAAGGGATTGGTTGAAACTGCCCTAACGCTTGAAGAAGAAAGTTGTTGGGAAGCTGCTTCTGTGATTATTGATTGTCTGCTTGATTTGCCTCGTAGTTTACACTTGGAAAACATTGTTTCTTCTATTTGTTCTGCACTCAAGAATGTTTCTTGCAATGCACCAAGGCTCACTTGGCGCCTGCAAACTCAGAAATGGCTGTCAGCATTACTTGGAAGAGGCATCTCCACGGGCAATGGAGATGAAGTTACTTTGGTCGATATGTTCTGCACAATGCTGGGACACCCTGAACCCGAGCAACGATACATAGCTCTTCGGCAATTGGGTAATTTGGTTGGCATTGATGTCTTTGATGGTGTTGCTGCACAACAATATTCTCAAATTTGTAGTAGTTTCGTTTTAACTGGCTCGGCGGAATCTTTTTCTGAGTCTATACTCTCTCATCTGGTTTCACATACATGGGATCAGGTGGCTTCCTTAGCAGCATCTGAATCATCATTATATTTGAGGACTCGTGCAATGGTGCTTCTTATAGCATACGTCCCATATGTCAATCGACACCAGTTACAATCATTGCTAGCATCTGCTGACAGCATTCATGGCACACGGGTCTTATATCCAGCATCTGAGGGTCCATTGCTACAGCTTTCATTGGCACTAATTTCTTCTGCTTGCCTCCATTCCCCGGTTGAAGATGTAGTTTTGATTCCTGAAAGTGTTTGGAGAAATATTGAGGCTTTAGGATTATCAAAGACTGGTATTAACCTTCATCATATCTGTCATTTAGTATTATGCTTTCTTCAAATGTTTTAAAAAATTTATTTCGTTTTTAGATGGAAGA
This sequence comes from Sicyos baderoa, assembly GCA_037832685.1. Taxonomy (NCBI): domain Eukaryota; kingdom Viridiplantae; phylum Streptophyta; class Magnoliopsida; order Cucurbitales; family Cucurbitaceae; genus Sicyos; species Sicyos baderoa. The sequence continues at coordinate 2,018,685 of JBBMEF010000022.1, read as the reverse complement.
CTTGGAGATTTGGAGAGGAAAGCATGTCAAGTCTTATGTCAATTGAGAGATGAAGGGGATGAAGCCAAAGAGGTACAATGACTATAAAGTCAAATGCGCTCTTTAGATATAACACTATTTACTGTCTTCGACTCTTCGCCCTTGCATGCTTTGTCATCATCTTCCCTTGCTTAGATATTACTGTATTTACAAGTCTATGAAAAGTTAGATGTTTTCAAAGTGAGGGGAATAGTTAATAGTATATTTTGTTGCCTTTCTTGCAAGTTAATATTTTTTATTTTGTATTTATTTGTTTATTTATTATTATTATTTTTTTTTTTTTTTTTTTTCTGTTTTACATTTTTTTCTCTTTCCTTTGTTATGTGAAAGGTCTTAAAAGAAGTGCTCTCTTCAAGTTCTACAAAGCAATTCAACGAAGATTTTCTAAGCATTCGGGAGTCTGTTCTGCAGGTTAAGTACAAAAAGTTGAACTTTTTAGAGCTTGTGTCATTTATCTGTATCTGGTTCACCTTCTACTAAAGTTTCAAATTATTGCTTAGTGGCATTAATTGGTTATATATTGCATGGTCTCCGACTCTCCGAAGAGTTACCTAATGGAAGCTTTATTTTAGCAATATGTAGTTTCTGTATAAAATTTATTCTTTTTACTCATGCCACATGAGCTAGCCATGCTTCATTTTGCCATATGGGAAACTCAAGGGTAGATTTTTTTTTTTTTCCCGCTGGAAACCGAAAACATTCTAGTAGAAATGGAATTTTAGCATTCTAGCATCTTTTTTAATTAACGCACTTGATTAAAAAGTTACTCTTTTTACTCCTGTTTCCCATGGTATACAAGCATTGTTTATTGTTGGAATCCAAAGCTTAGTGGAATTGGAATTCTTGGAGGTCGTAAATTTTGACCCACATGAGCGTAGTTCAGTAGGTCTATACCCACCTCCACATTTGTTAAAAAAGGGTACCAAAAATTTGAAAACTGAGGTTTTAGTTCTTCATTAATTGGTTTAGCTTGAAACTGATAGAAAATGTGTGCAAAGCCTTGCGAGGTTTGTTTTTTTTTGTATATATTTTATTATTATAATTATTATATTTTGCTATTGCGTTAATGAACTTGGATGGAATAAGAGAGGGATTTGATCTTTGCTCCTACGGGTTTAGGGTTCTTATACAACTTTTGTCTTTACTTCAACTTATTTGGTCAATGTTAGTCATATTCTCATGTACTATTACTGCCCTGTGCATGTTGTTTACTAACTATGACCTGTCTCATTTCATATTTTCTCGATTTCCTCCCTTTTTTCTTACTTGTGCTTTATTGTTCATCAGGTTCTTTCAAATATGACTTCTGCTCAGTCATATTTCCACGTTTTCTCTCAAAAGAAAGATCAAGAAGTCTTGGTTAGATTGGTTATTATTCTGTTGTTAATTTTCTTTGTTACTGCAGAGCTCATTCTTGGTATTACTTTGATCGACTATGTTTAGGAACTAGAGGAGGCTGAACTGGAACTCAACATCGCTCAAAAGGAGCTTAGACTACCTGATTCATCCAAAGAGTCTAACAAATTTCTAGGAATCACTTGTACGTCGCTTGGCTTTCGGTGTTTCTTATCATCTGTTTTTCAAGTTACCACCATTGTTATGTTCTTAGTTTTCTGCATCTTTTCGGAACTTTTTAGCCTCAGAAGTTGGTGATTCGCGTCTTCAACAGATCAAAAACTCCATTCGCTCCCTGTATGTAATAAAATAAAATCTTCATGTTATCATTATTTGTTACTTTTTTAATATACTTTACAATGTCAAGTGGAATTCAAATCCTCTGGTCTCATGTTTCAGAGAGAAGTCTAAACTCCAAGAAGAAATAGCAGCCCGTAGACAGAAAAGACACCTTATGAGACAAGCCCGACACAAATATCTAGAAGATGCTGCATTGCATGAAGCTGAACTTTTGCAAGAACTTGATAGGTTTGATAAGTGGCTAAAATCTTGCATCGTGTTATACAATTTATAACAATCAAAGAGTTTTTTAGGTTTCTCTCTAACTATTGGCTACTTTAGGGAAAGAACCATTGAAATGGAGAAAGAAATTGAAAGACAGCACTCACTGGAGCTCGAGCGTGCAAAAACCAGGGAGCTGCGTTATAATCTTGATATGGAGAAGGAGAGACAAATGCAGGTATTGTTTAGTTTTGCTAATGACAAATATATTATTGTACCATACTTTAACTAATTGCTCTCTTTTGATAGAGATGACTTTAGAATTTTCTTGCCGCGATCTTTGTGCTAATCTGCCTGTACTAACAGTTTCTTCTGTATAAAATGATAAGGTAATCATTTCTGATAACTTTGCATCTACTGGCAGAGGGAACTTCAGCGTGAACTGGAGCAGGCCGAATCAGGACCACGACAATCGAGACGCGAATTCTCTTCCTCTACCCATAGTAGGTAGGCTGCAATATGATAGTATCTACAGTCATTGCTGCTTTTTTTTTCAAAACTTTTTACCTGTAGTGCTATATAAATCTTATACTCAATCCTGTGAAAGATCGAATGAGCAAATTCTGGTTCTCGGTGATCTTTTTCCACGCAGTCGACCTCGGGACAGATATCGTGAAAGAGACAATGGCAGACCAAGCAATGAAGGGAATGTGAGAACTAGTGCTAGCGGCTTACAGACTGAAGCTTCTTCTATCACCAGTTCATCAATGGCAGTAGGGCCAACCATTGTGCTCTCTGGGGCGAGACAGTATTCTTCGGGACACTTGCCTACAATCCTACAATCTCGTGAGCGTCCAGACGAATGTGGCAGTAGTTACGAAGAAAATATTGATGGGAGCAAAGATTCAGGTGACACTGGAAGTGTTGGTGATCCAGAATTAGTTTCAATATTTGATGGACATTCTGGTCCACTTGGGTCTGGTCAAAGGCATGGATCTAGAGGCAGCAAGTCGAGACAAGTTATAGAACGAAGGGAAAGAGACAGTGGCAGACGTGAAGGTAAGTGGGAAAGAAAACATTAATGAACAGCGCTTCGACATTAGTAGATCAACTATCTTCGGTGTATCGTTAGGCTACGAGCTACTGGATCGACAGTTCATCAGACATGGCACTGCCAGCATTTTACAGGTTTGTTTTCAATAGCTCACTACACTTGATTGTGAACTTCAATGGTGTTGTATATTTCATCAATTTTTTTTTTTTTAGTTTTCAGAATTTGTTTTAGGAAGCGAATACGAGATTACTAGTTATGATGCTGAGTACGTGTCTCGGACAATCAATCTAGACTAAGCAGATACCTACGACGGGAGGCTTTCGCACAGAGTCACGTTATTGGCGAGCATGAAATTCTCGTTCTTGCGATGTGGAACGATCGACGAAGGTGAAGTTTCCCCTCTTGAACTTACCAATGAAGGAGAATGAGAGTGGCCATGGAACATCATTTCTTGAAGAATGGTTTAGTTTATTTATAATCCAGAAGCTCTCATCATATCCTCTTGAGAAGAATCATGATGTGGGGATCTAACTGGAAAAAGCTCTCTTGCTGCAGCTGACTCTTGACGTCTTAATTGGGCTTTATTCAAATACCCTTTGTCTTATGAAGCAAAGCGATATTTATGCATGTGAAAACCTTTTAATTTATTTTTGCTCTCAAATGGAGCCATAATATGCTTGTTAAAATTAAAATGAATTTGAAAAGTCTTTTGAAAAAAGTGTTTCAAGTGAGCTTGTTTAGTGTATTTCAAGTTGGTTAAAATTATAATGTATGACCTGATAAGTTAGGAGTTCAAATCTTTTCTAATTACAAAAAAAAACTTATTTTGATTACACTATAGATAAGCAGATTTTACTAAGAGTTAGCTATAAAACAATATGAAAACTTAATTTACATGTATAAACATGAGGAATAAAAGATCGAAAATGAAAAACGAGATACATTGTTTACATAAGAAGCCAAGCCAAGACAAGCCAAAGTACAAGTACTAAACAAACCATATATTTATATCTCAAGGTATTTATTTCCCAAACTAGGTAGAGCTAGCAATTTCATCACTTCCATTTCTTGAATTTCATGAAGCCTCCATGCTTCCAACGCTTACCAAATTTGCCATGTTTGAACTTTCCATGATGACCAAAGCCAAATGGGCGAGCATGAACAAGATGATGAGCACCGTAGGCGGCGGCTGCGGCAGCTGCTCCACCCGCCAACATTCCCCCCATGCCGTGTCCGTGTCCATGTCCGTATCCATGCCCTGCAACACAACAATTCATCATTAAGATATATGCTCCATGCTTGAAATGAAACTGTCATGAGAATTAAGAACAACCAGCTTCCTATCTCTTTCTACATGGCAACACCCGTCCGTTAGCAACAATATGCCCTTTTTTGTTTTTTTGTTTTTTTTGTTTTTCTTGGGATGATTTATCTCTTCGAAATTTTAATGAAGCCATATAATTTGTGCTAAGGCATATAAATGTATATACTTTTAATATTTTAATTTGTAAAATAATTTTACGAGATACTAATGATACTTGTAGGGTTCTCGTTCTTATAATGCTAAATATATATTCAAGTTTCAGATGTTTTTCCCTGTAGAAGCAGACCCAAAAAAATTATTGAGGTTCTTATAATGCTAAATATCTAGCTACAAATAAATAAATAAATCACAAAATCCATCATTTTGAGTAATATCCCTATGAATGATCTACTTTTATATATAAAAACAACTTACAAGATCCAGAGAGTCGTCATCCTATATGCATGTGATCCATTTTTATTATACAAAATTTCAAAATTGGACCATAACCCCAAGTCCAAGGCCCATTCAAAAGAAATAACGACTACTCATTAGGTTTCAAACGATAATAAACAAGTGTAAAGATAACAATTATGAAAAGTGAAAAAGATTAAAAAAAACAGAAAAACAAGTGAGTTTGAAGATAATGTACGTTCTAACTTCTTTTATACGCAATCTCTTTATCCTAACATTTCAAAGGGTCCAAATTAAAGATTTCTTATAAAATCCATGGATCGTGAATTTCCAGACCGACTTGAATTAAACTCATCACTTTTTAGTTCTTCATTATCCTCTTAACCACAATGCCACTTTACCATGGTTCAAATTTGAAATAATTTGTTTAAATTTTTCTAATATATAATGTTCTAATTGGGGAATTCTTTCTTTAAAAAAAAAACTATTATCGCACATAGATAGCTTTGAAAATCATATGAAATCAATAAGAAGAGATTATTAAAGAAACAAAGCCATCAAACCAAACAGTAGAATGAGATAATACCAGAGTAATGGTGGTGGCTAGAATAGCCAGAGGGAGGGTATCCGCCGGGATACGGATAGGCTGTATGATGGTGTCCACCATGAGGATACCCGGCCGGAGGGTATCCGCAGAGAGGGGGGTACCCTGCCGGAGGAGGGTACCCTCCCGAAGGAGGATACCCGTATGGCGGGGGCGGTGGATATCCATGAGGAGGATAATGGTGCGACCCTCCAGCAAACGCCGCCATATGTGAAAACAGGCCTTTGTCCGCAGTGTCTTTGTCCTTCCCACCTTCCATATTTCCTTGAGTTTCCGAGAATAGTAAACAAAACTTCGAATCAACTAAGAAAATAAAAGATTGTTGTATCCTATCAGCATATAATCTTAGAGCATAATTGGGGGAAATTTTGTACAAACAGCCAGAAATTTCAAGGCCTGTAAATGTAAAGGAAAAACTGAAGATGCTGTTCTTATAATCATAATTTATTGATTGAGGTTCAAATTGTAGCTCCATACGACTCTAATTGATATTATTTATTTTTGGAAATCGGAGTTTCGCACCACTGAAGTTAGTCCTACCCGTTCCTAGGTCAGACACTGTGAGACATCAAAGGGATGGAGACAGTGGAGGTGTTTACAAATCATGTAACAGTTGAGTCTCGGTTGAGTCTCGAACCTGTGTTCTTAAGGGGAGCACTTTCAAAACTTAAGCCTTCGACTATATGATTAACTCGAAGTGAAAATTACAGAGACGCATGATGCTTTGCTACTATCTATACAACAATCAATCAAACGAAGGAATCGAAAACTCAACGCATTTCTTCAAAGTTAAACCTATTTTCCAGTAAAATCATATACTAATCAACATAAATTACGCAAAAGAAGTTCGCAACAGAATGAATCAACAATTCGAAACAGAACTGCAGCTTCAAACCTCAATTCATTGAGGCGATGAACGATGTGAAGCAAGATTATCGGAAGAACACGCGGATCATGAAAATACGTTAAATCGTTGAAGCACTCCAAAATTTTCCGGAGAAACGGCAAAAAAGAAGATCATCCGAATGAAATTCACGAGAACAACATGATCACAATACAAAAAGAAGATCTATAACATGAATACGGATCAAATCAAACAAACGAATGATGAAGATGACAGCCAGAAACCGGAAATCAAACACAGAAAATTTCTGCTAGCAATAAATTCCACAAAACAAAGAAATGCGATCGAATGAAAACAACAAAAAATCAAAAAAAAAAATGAGAGAGAGAGATTGCTTACGATGAAAAGGAGAATTTGGTGTGCTTTGTTAACAATGGCGATTACGAGAAAACGAAACTCACAAATCAGAAATTGATTTGATTCCAACTTTGAAGCATATCTCTCTCTCACCCTTTTTGTTTATACCATCGAATAGCACCGTGTTCGCGTTGCTTAGACGCGTCCAATTTTAATACGATTTTTTTTTTTTTTCTTTTTTTTAGAAACAAGGATAACCTCACCGGTCCTTATGCTAGGCACCGGAGACATCGAAGAAATAATGTTACATGTGAGTCTCGAACCTAAGACATTAAATGCAACATACCTTCAAAACTCAAAGACAAATGTTGTGGAACCTAACGCTTCACCCTACAAGATTTGAATGTCAAGAAAACTCATAAAAAAAATAATTTTTAGGTAAGTGACCACCATAAATTGAACTCGTCACCTTAAATACTTACAAAGACTTTGTTTATATTTGTGTATTATTTGCTCACTGCCTCATCCAACAACATTTAGATGTCAAAAAAATTCGTAAGAAATTAATTTATAGATAAGTGACCATCCTGGATCAAACTCATAATTTCTTAAGCACTTTAAAATATAGCTGTAAATTTGAGAGGAGATCACAAACTCTATATTAGAGAGTACGACTCTCAAATGACATGAGAGTCAAAAATTGATCTTCATGATTGAACCCGTAACAATGATTAAATTAAGTTACAATGAATCAAGTAAATTAATATGCAATTTGAATTAGTAATTTAAAACCTGAGTATGTATTAATGTTTAAAAGTCATAGCTACGTAGATAAAATTATAGTTTGATTCGTATTGCTTACTTTTTTTTAAAAAAGAATAATGATAATGTCAAAATGTTAGCTAATCTTTGGATAGGTTCTCTCTAGAATTATGCTTACGATAATGTTACTATAAATAAGGAGTGGTTGAAAAATAGTAGTATTTAATTTATTATTCTCACCTACACCTTTAAGAATATAGTAACATTATTCATGTTTAAATTTACCGTCCAAGTTATCAAAATAATAATAATAATAATTATTATTATTAGTGTCCAAAAATTGCTAAGATTAACACTGTGAATGATAATCGTCCTTATTTTTTTTAGTACAACAAAAGATTGAGAGATTCAAATTATTGACTTCTAACTCTAATTAAACTTGATGTGTATTAAGAAATCGTTGAAATATTAAATTAATTTGCTCTTATATTTTTTTATCATGAGAATAGTAATGTATTCTATGTTTTGCAAAAGAAAAGTAATATGGTAATCAAAGAAAAAACAATTTTTTTTCATTAGGATTACTTTTGAGAAAATTTGTTGTGTATACCAATTTTAGAATCATCTATTAGAATTATAGCACATTTTTATCAAAAATTCGTTTATACCAAAATTTTGAGCGATTGAACTTAATCAATAACTAGTGATTGAACTCAATCAATTTGTTAAGTGATTGAACTCAATCAGTTTGTCAAGTGATTGAGCTCAACTGATTGAGTTCAATCAATAACTAGTGATTGAACTCAATCACTTGACTACTTTCAATTTTTTGGTATATGTGCAATTATTTTCAATTTTATGCTATAAATGTAATTTTTTAGTCAATTTTTGTTATATATGAAAAATCCAGTTTTGACTAGATTTCCAAACATATAAATATATAAATATATATATATATATAAACTATAAAGTAGATTGAAAAAAATGCAACAGTTGGCAACATGGGAAATTCTGAAGTAGTTTACAATGTGTATAAATTAAAGATGGTCGAGAAATATTCAGAAAATTTACGTGGATTTGGAAATTTAAACACTCAATTATTTTCTTCGAAAAAGCACGCAATTATTTTATTTAAAAAATAAATTTGTTTACTCAATTATTTAGCCTTAAATCTTAAGGAACGTACGTATATACAAAATGTAAAATTCAGAGAAACTTCTGGAAGAAAAGAAAATATCAAAATATCAAAATATATGGGCGTTGGACTTGGCCAATCCTTTTTGTTGGCGTCAGATGCAAACATATATTTATTCGTGGGGCCTACATATATTTATTCTCCAACTTTGCCGATAGACCCTTCAAATTTACTTTCCTTATTTTCTGACCCACCGTTTATTTATTATATTATATTTAACCATATCTCTTCAAATTCTCAACAGATTTCGATAAAAAAAAAAAAAAAATTGTTATAATTAAAATATCATTTTGGTGCCTGAACTATTATGAAAGTTCTATTTTGGTTCATAACTTTCAAAAGTTTAATTTTGGTCTTAAACTATCATTTTGTTTTATTTTATTTTTTGAACTTACAAATATTTAATTTTAGTTTTTAAACTTTCTAAATCATTTAAAAATAGTCTTTGAGTTAATAAAAAAACCTAACTATGGTTAAAAATGGGTGAGATGGCAAAAAATAATAATAAATTATTACCATATTTTTTGCCACCTCACCTATTTTTAACTATAGTTAGGTTTTTTTATTAACTTAAGGACTATTTTTAAGTTTTTATTAACTTAAGGACTATTTTTAAATGTTTTAGAAAATTCAAGACCAAAGTAGAACAAAAATGATAGTTCAAAGAGCAAAATTGGATTTTTGAAAATTCAGAGACTAAAATAGAACTTTCATAATAGTTCAAGGACCAAAATAGTATTTTAACCTTTTGTTTTCTATTTTTTTTTTTTTTTTTCTTATGAAAAATGAACATTATCAAAAAATTGAAAAAAATAAACATCGATAATCAAATTAGACCTTAAAACAATTACTAAATCAGTATAGATAAACTGAAAACAATAGCTCAAACACATGACCTTGGTCATGAGTTGAAAGTCTTCTATCCTATTGAAGTTAAACTAAAAAGAAATATTCTAATTAATTATAAAAACAAATTATATGATCCATTTTTAATTTTAAAAAGCCTAAATTCGACAGATTTTATCAGTAAACATTCCATTTAAGTTATATATCTTTTGTCATGCAAACCTTTGATACATTCTTCTATAAATTTTCGCACCTTCTGATTCCGCGTGAACTTCTCTTTCAGTCCTTATTCCCATTGGATTTTTCAACAGCCATCCATCTTTATCACACAAAACACTCGGGTCGAGCACGTCGATGTGTTTGAGAATATCGGTTTCAGAATCGAACCAAAGTCTCATGTCAACGGCCACTTCAAGCACATCAGATTGTATGAAAATCTGTCGAATCATATATAACAAAATTCCTATCATCAGATATTAATGTTCTAAAGAGAAAACAGCATCAAATTGAAACAGCAAACGCAGAAAGGGGAGGCAACAAAAAAATCTAGTCTCAAAAACTTCAAAAATATCTAATAGGTTCTTAAACTTTCCATTTTTGTCTAATAAATTCTAGAGTTTTATAAACCTTCTAATAAATCCTTTGACATTTTATTTTGTATCTAATAAGTCTTCTATTTAGTTTTATATTCAATAAGTCTTTGATGCATTCAATGTTTTTTTTTAAATATTTATGAATGTCCGAGCCAAGCCAGTTTGTGCATACCTCAATTATTATCACGAGACATACCATCTAACCCTACAACATTTGGATGGCAGAAAAATTTGTAGAAAATTAAATTTTAAGTAAGTGGTCATCATAAATTGAATTCATCACCTCTTAGTCTTCCAAGATCTTCTTAACCGCTCCATGATGTTTCAGATGTTTTTTTAAAATTCACAAAAACAATTTGTAATTCAACCGAAAAAAATTAATGCAAAAGGATAACCGGATGATATACCTGCCCTCCCGGCATTAGATTGTCTAAAATAGATTCTATCAAAGGCTTCTGTACAACTCTTCGCTTATGATGCCGTTTCTTGAAATGAGGATCTGGGCACTGAATTTTATTTTTTTTATTTGGGGGGCTGAAAAAAATAACAATATAGTGTGCTATGAATCGTTGCACTAACCAGTATGGAAACCAGAATCAGGGGTCCAGGATATGAAGATATAATCTGTTTAAAGGAAATTGTAGCATTTGCAAACATGAAATGTCTGCATTCAAGTTTAAAAAGAAATTCATTACTAAATCATCAATAGCAAAAAGGTGGTCTTGTTTTTTCACTACCTGATATGAAGTTAAGATCCTTACACGTTGCTAAGTCCCAACTCTTTGACCCAGACATCGGCGCGCTTGACCAGCTGCAAGAGCACAAAAGGAACCAATAAACTATATAAGGCCGCGATGGAATTAGGATCAAATAGTTCAAACCAACCTAAAGAGTGTGTCAAAAGTGAGTTTTTGGTCCCATACTTTCTGTCGTATTTCGAGACCCAAGAAGTTTCTTGAATCAAGATGTTTTTTTGCAAGCCACAAGAGAAATCTGCCACTACCTGGAAATATGAATACTTGTTTTGTTAGATTCTTGATGGGCAAAAAAAGCATAAAAGAGCCTTATAAATTCCACAAGAAGAATGTAATGAGACTAATTAAACCAATGTTAGGAAATAATCCAGGTTTTGACAAATTTTATTAATGTCAGTTTAAGTGACGATATAATGTAGATGAATACAGCAGATCAAACAGAAAATTTTCTTGCATGTGTACAAAGATATGATAGGCAATTAGCATTTGAAACCTTACTATCTTTTCCAGTAGAACTCTCCCTCTGTAAATTTTCAAGTCCAGACTTGTGTAGTAACTGAACCTCTACTACATAGCCCCAATTTGTACTAAAAAAAACGAAAATCAAGGCGGATAGCTTATAGTCATAGCTGCTGTTGCATCAGCACCAATCGTGTTCGGGTCACGAAGCTTACACTCATTCACATTGGTTCATCCAGCTATGCCCCGAGCCTTTTGCTCTTCTAACGTAAAAGGTGGAAGAGTATTTTGATCCAAAAATACCATATTGATTTTATAACTAGACATCAACCGTCGTTCGATTAAAAAATTTCACTTGACAAATTACCCTTTTGTTTACTCCGTTTGTAAACCTTCTTCATGTTGGTTCAACAGACATCATCAAACCAAGATTAAGAAAATGGAAGGATTCCTAAATATATCTGTCCTTTTGTGTTCATGACTGTTCTCCATTTAGCCAAAGCAAAAGACCAACAATAACAATCACCAAGCATTGACTTAGTGATCAAATGCAAGTTAAAACACGAATTCAAGATTATGGGTTCAGCCAATTGATATAGAGAACCAACATTCATCTCGTAAATTAAAATACGCAGAAACTAGCTCGGACACTAAACAAGTCGCAATACGGAGAACCCAGATATGTAAAGAGGTATATGATAGGGAATGATTCAAGTTAACTCACCACTTCCTATATCAACCATAAGAGGCAATGTGGGATCCTTGAAAACTTCACTCCAGTTAGGTGCTGGTGTTGGAACCTGAAAGGTAAAAGAGGCAAAGCCTTCCTTCAATTCAGAAACACAAACCTAAGCCCGTGTTTGATAACCATTTTGTTTGAAATTTAAGCCTACAATGACTATCTTACCATATACTTTTTCTTACTTGGACATCTACATCTCACCTATATTTGTAGAAACTAAACCAAAATTTGAAAACAAAAAACAAGTAGCTTCCACAACCTTGTTTTTGTTTTTGAAATTTTGTAAACATTCACATACTTTCTTAAGGAAATATAGAAGGTAGAACACATGGTAGGAAATATAAGTAAGAATAGGCTTAAATTTCAAAAACCAAAAATCAAAAACAAAATGGTTATCAAACGTGCTCTAAAATTTCAAATCCATTGTTTCTTACAAAATTACACAAAAATTCAAATTACATACAGAGAAAGAAGAGCTAAGAGGATTAACATGCTGCCTGATTCTAACGTGGCCCGAATCCTGCAATTCCAAAAACTAGGTCAAATGCATATCAATTTTCAATTACTCGCCCACGATTTCAGAAATTAGAGAACAAACCTCGAAGATCTTGGGAGAGAAATTAAGGTCCGCATATTCCAACGCCACCAGCTCCGGACTCCGGAGTTGTTGCCGCTCGCAAAGGTCGGCGGAAGAGGGCGATGGTGAACAGAAGTTTCGAAGAAATGGTCGTTTTAGGAACGGATATAAGGTTCTGTTTGCAGTTTTTACCCTCGACGGCGCCGCCGCCATTGCAGCAGCAATGTAACGGAGCTGCGAGCAGGTTTGAAATTGAACGCAAAGTGACGAATTCATTTTGCCGCGCTCGTTGAGCACTCGAATGGCGCTGCTTTGCTTCTTTCAGAAGCGGAACTTCCGTTATCATTTCTATCTCGCTTTATTTTATTTTCCTTTTCTTTCTTTCGATTTTGTGTTCATTTAAATAAACTTAATTTCCGATGATTTTGAAGTTTTTTTAGATTATAATAATTGGGGATAAGGAAACTGGAACCTAACAACTCTAAGTTATTAAATGTACATGGATACCTCTTAATTTCCGAGGATTTTGATTATTAACAATAACCTAAATTTACTTTCTTGTGTATATTTTTACTACAAACTCAATTTTCTTTCTATATTTTAAATTGTTAAGTCAATATTTTTTCGGAATTGAACCTCTAGAATTGAAATCGTTGATAGAAAATATTTGTTGAATTATTCTCATTTTGGCTTAATATCAATAATCTTTATGGCTTATAATTCAAATATTTTTTTACACAAACTTCATTACATTCAACCCTCAATTCGGAGGTTAGAAAATTCGAATCTATTTTATACCATTTTCAAACTTTAAAAAAAGTGAACTTAAATATATTATATATATATTATATATATTAACAAATGTATATGAATGAATTCTAGTTTTGAAAGCGTAAGAACTAAACTCTAACATTTAAAATTCCAACTATTTAAAAATATAATTATCCTAAAATATAGTGGAAGCACCATAAAAACAAGCCTACTTTCATGAACCAAAAGGAGGATTGTTTTTGTTTACCATGCACAAAGAAGCTTAGGCTTGTAAAGAAAATGAAAACCATCTAATTTGGTGATCTTTTTAGCAAAAGGTCCAACAAAGAAACTTACTAGACACCACATTGAAGTAAAGCCTAAAAATGCACATTCTAGAAGAAGTCATCAATATTTCCCAACAAAACATGAGCCAAACAAGACTATCACAACAACCAGAAGGATTGGGAAGACAAGTCTATGTGATTCCTCCACTACAAGACTTGAGGCTGCAAGATAAAAAGGCCACAAAATGGACTGGAAGATGGTCTCTCATCTTCTGTATTGATCAGTTCTTCACAAAATGGCGAGTGAGCAGTTTCGCGATCTCTAAGAAACCGACCTTTTCCTTTCCTTCAAATATGGATTTGAGTTTATCATCGCAAAAGATCTCTCGTTTGTTAGCGGGATTCTGCAGGCAAAGACAACAAAATATCTCATCATGCCATAGCTTGGATACATACACTCTTTAATTATCAACTAAAAATGTAATGCAAAGCTCTTGAGGCCTAGGCATTGTTATTTTCTTTGAGAACTACGAGTACTTCCCTGGAACTCAACAAATTATTCCACCAGACAGCCCTGACCTACAATATTTCATAAGGAAGAAACTTGTATGATATTCAGTTTCTTCACGCTTATGTTAACCCTCCCTTAACAAAATACATTACAGAAGATAGGGAGTCGACCATCATAGAGTGACCTAGTGGTCAAGACTCAAGAGGGTCTTGGCATGCTAAGAGGTGATGAGTTCAATCTATGGTGGTCAACTACCAAGGGATTAGTTTCTACGGACTTTCTTGACATCCAAAAATTGTAGGGTCATACGGTATGTTCTATGACATTAGTCGAGGTGATCGCAAGCTAGCCCAAACAGTCACCCATATAAAAAAAAAAGGAACCGTTGTGGAATTGTGCAACCAGAGGGTTGTTGTGGCACATTTGATTGGGAAAGAATTAGAAAACCTTCGGAGATAAACCCTCCTTCTAAGTTTTTTCGAGAAATGTTGAGCTTAATGATTCTTGGTGGAGTTTGTCACATGTTATTATGAGTGTCCAGGCTTACTTGCAACTGATTTCACGAGACAACAAACTGACTTTACTACATTTGAATGTCAAGCACACTCATAGAATATTAAATTGTAGGCAGTAAGTCCTTACTACCATCTTTAACAATTGGAACACTTTCTGTTAAGCTTTCCCTTTCCTAAAGGTTGCATAATCTACCCCTACTATTCTTTGAACACCATGTCGTTTCTTATCATAAAAAACAAGGCAGGGAGTCTCGTGTCGGTGATCAGTACCGAATATTTTTAAGAGCAAGATATCAATTTCAACCATTTATAAAGTTATACTACACAATCCCTTTTATCAAATGGTTAAACCTTTCAAGAGTTCAGTATTCTCGTTGAAAGAGAGAGTGGATAGACCAAGACGCATAAAAGCTTTATGTAATACAAGCAAGAATCCATCACAGATTCACATAGATACTTCAAGCCTAGACACTGAATGATTTAGAATTCCAATGTTTCAAGATAGCTCATGGATGTTGATTTTTTTTTTTTTTTGAAATCCATGACTGTCCGGGCCAGTTTGTGCCCACCTCGAATAATGTCACGGGACATACCCGTCTCACCCTACGAGATTTAGATGTCAAGGAAACTAATTCCTAGGTAAATGTTGATTCATATGATCAGAAAGAATGAATAAGAGAAGGTTTCATTCAAAACAGCTTCCATAGGGAATTTACCGGTCTAAACACAAGAACAATCGGCCTTCAAGAAAATCTTGATAAGCTCATGAACTTTTCATCAATTTTTCGAAGTAAGAACGTGTATTAACACTTAAATTGCTACGAACTCATGATCCAGCAGACAATACAGTCGGTTTTCATGCACGAGTTTCCAAATTTACTTGCAATGTAGGGGAAGACAAATTGGAGGCACCAGAAACTAGTTTGTTTACTTGAAGATGAAATTTCTCAACCTATTAACCCTAAAATCGCAGATAACAACTCATTTCCCTAAAAACACTAACGATTCTCGCTTATTCAACAATCTACGCGATCAAATACATAAACATCAGTGAAGAGAAGATAGAAACCTGAAGGTTATGAATCTTGATGTAGGACCAGATCTGCTTGACAGCCTCGGTGCGAGAAACCTCCGATACACCCAAAACATTGCTCAGCGCCGGAGAAATCTGGACGACCTTCAGAATCCCCGACGGTCGAACCATTTCCTTCTTAACTTTGGGCACGGCGGCGGATTCAGCGGTGCCGGAGATCGGTGGAGCAGTTTTCGCCTTGGATTTCGAGGTCGTCTTCGATTTGGCCGCGGCGGCGGGAACAGCGGCTGAGGATTTGGCCGGAGCTAGTAGAGCTCTACAGCCTCTAAGAACCCTAAGTCCGTTGCTGAATCCAGACGACATTGTAGCGCGCTTGGTTGTTGCAGTCGGTTTCCGGCGAGGGTTTAGTGGGGAGAAGAATCAGTGAGACAAAAACTTGCTCAAAGCGAAGAGGTTTATTAGTCCAGGATATTGTCCACGTGGCTAAATGAAATTATCATTTTTGTTAATTAAATCATAAATTTGACATGACATTTGGATGGTAATTTGAATTCGATCATATTTTTTTTTTACTAGGAAAGAACACAAATACTAATTCTCGGAAAGAAGACAAATATCGATTCTCGTGATGTGACTGTTGTTAAATTATTTTACAACCAAATTATAAAATTATTGTATTACTGTCTCATTTTCGCAACCGAATTCAAACCATTAAATTCCTTTTTTTAGTACCTAATTATTATTATTTTTAATTCATTCACATTCCGAACTCGAACTTTTAATCAACCGATTATCGTATCATACATAATACTAATGATATACTACTTATTTTAGCATATTTTAGTGCCGGATCATCCATATCAACATTGGTTTAATAGTTAAAAAAGTTTCTAGAAATTAAGTAGAAATGAGAGTTTAATACATAATGGCTATTTTATTTAATAACTAATTTTTTTATCGAAGTCTTTGATAATCGAATATAGTATAGTCAAGCAGTTGTTTTTTATGAGATTAGTTAAAGTGCAAGTAACTTGAATCGGACGCCTAGAGATACCAAATAAGATTATTCCTCTTACTAAGTCATCATAGATTGGTCTAATAGTAATAATATATATATATATATATATATAACTTCCAAAAACTAAGAGAAAAATGAGTTTAATCATATTGACTACCCTACTTACAAATTATTTTCTACGAATTCTCGTGACAATCAACTATGGTATGGTTTCGTGAAAATACTCCGAATACGCATACACTGATTGTACTTGCACAATACAAAATGATAATAATAATAAATTGAATTAGAGTGTGTGACCCACAATACATGAATTGAAAATGTTTATAAACATGTTGCTCAGGTTGGCATCCAATCCTACCTATATTATCTAAAATCAATCCTTCAATAAATTGAAACTTTCCATCATTGATCAACAAATATTTTGACCCAATAAAAACCAAAACAGGTTCAAATTAATATATTCCAAAGTCAATTCCTACCACCAACAAACAAACTTTCCCTCCTCAATATCACTCTCTTCTGATTCAGAGAGAAACAAAACAAATGGAACTTACTAAAGAACCATCCCCTCTTGTACCTTGTATCATTGTTGGGTTTTTGGGGATCATAATATTTTGGCCAACCCTTCAATCCATTTGGGAGAGTTTAGAGTCTTTGCTTCAACTTGGCATTTGGGTTGCACTCATTCTTCTTTTTCTTCTTCTCCTTGTGCACTTCCTTTCTGTTTTCTTCCCTGTTCTTCATGCTCCATCCACTTTTTCTGTTCACCATTCCAGTTACGATGCCGATGGACTCGGCTTCGGGTTCGGAACTTTGGTTCTTGTTCTTATCTTCCTCCTCCTCTATAATCTATTGTAATCTTGTCTCCGTTTTTATATATATGTTTGTGGACCGAGACAATCGTCTGATTCTATTATATTTGATTGTCAAGGTAATTTGTAGGGAATTAATTTTTAAATAGCTAATCTGTGATTGAATCTATAGTATCTATGCATGTCCATGGAGGTTTAGTAGTGTATTTTGTTGAAAATTAGAACACTCTATAGTTGTGTGGTTGATCAGTTGTTGAAAACTTTAAGAGATCAAACTTTGAAAATATATAAAATATCTTGATCTAGTATGATCGATCAATGTATATATTAGATAAACGCATTTTTAAGGGTGGGATTTTCAACTGTTAAACCTATACTCAGGGGCGGATCCAGGTCGGAAAGTTGGGGGGGGCAAAAAAAAAATTAGGCGCAAGTGTCGTATACTTCAACAATATTGAGGAGGGGGATTCAAACCTATAACTTTATGGTTATCAGGTCGTACAAGATATCAATAGAGCTATACTAGTTTTGACATATAATAGTATTGTTTCTCATAGAATAAAATATTAATATTTATTTCATAAGTATCGAAATCTATTTTGATAACATTGAAGACATCATTAAATTGAATAAGTTTATAAATAAAAGTTTTTAAAGATAATAGTTTATCGTTTAAAATGATTGAAACATATAAAAAAGTATAGAAGAATATGTAGAAATAATTTTAAACAAATTTTAAATAAAAACATATTAATGTAAAATATTTTTAAGGAAAATTTATTTACAAAATTAGTCCAATCTAGAAAATAATTACCTATAGGGTCACTTTTAAAAAACATTAACAATATTGATAAGTATTTATACATACTTTCTTATCATATTATATTAATGGGTATTTATAAAAATGTGTTATTTCGTAGATACAAATACTTTTAAAAATGTGTTATAAAGCACTAAAATGTTATATGTTGAATCTTTTATCTTCGATCTATGAGTTCATCTACAATTATAGACAACAAATAGTACATATATTTTCTCCATAAATCAAATAATACATTCATTCTATTAGGGGTACACACGAACTCGATAATCCGAAAAACCCGAATCAATCCGAACCAATTTGTCGGGTTGGGTTGGGTTGAATACATAAATGAATTGAGTTGGATTCAAAATCATAGAATTTTCATAAGTTGGGTTGGGTTAAGGGTTGACCTAAAATCAACCCAACCCGACCAACCCGAATTTCATATTTAGTTTAAAAATATATATTTTTACCTATAACATAATTATTATATTATTTAATTATTTATATTATATGTTGCATATTTATTTAATTTAATTTGTTAGACTTTTATTTTTTAATATTTTTTAAACTTATTGATAAGATTTTGAATTTAGGTAAACTTGAATTTCCCATTAACAATAAAAATACACTTAAGCCTAATGTTCGTCCTAAGTTTCTAGGAATCGAAAAAGAGGCGTTAGAAATTGTTTAGTGAGTACATTGCTTATCATGGTGAACTTTTTTAATTTTAGGATAGTTACAAATTATGAACCCGATAACCCAACCAAACTCAACCCGAAAATAAATGGTTGGATTGGGTTGTGTCTTTAATTGGGTTGAGTTGGGTTGGAGAATTGACCAACCCGAATTTTTTAGTTGGATTAAAAATCACCCCAACCCAACCCATGTTCACCCCTACATTCTATATCTTCTTCTCGGTCTCTTCCAATATTTAAACCCTTGCCAAAATAAATTTATCATACACAATACACTTCATAAATAAAAGTAATAATTCAAACAATAATATTCCATTTATTTCTACAAACTACCATTTTTAATAATTCAAACAATAATATTCCATTTATTTCTACAAATTACTATATTTTTTTTAATTCAACTGCAAAAAGAACGAGAGATCCAAATATATAACATATTGATTATTCGAATATGCATAATTTCCCTATAGTTCGATCCTTTTAACATTCCTACAAAAAAAAAAAAAAAAATTAGAAGATTTTCATAATAAAATACCGTATTAAAAAAAAACATTACATTGTAAAATGGAACACTTTATATCAAATCTATCCATTACAAATTGTTTTTACAAAGGTAATAATATAAAAGAAAGCTCTACTTTATTCATGAAAAACGATTTTATTGAAATATAATTTAACAAATCACAGTAATTTAACATTTCAAAAACACTAACCCAAATCAGAGGCCGGGAGTGAACGGAACGCCGGTTCCCGGCAACCAAGATCCACCGGCGATGAAATTCCCGACGGTGAACTTCGAAGCCTCCGCCGCACTGGTAATCACACGATAACCTTTCCACTTCACACGATTCGCCGTCGAAGCTCCGGCACCGGTGTTCATATATTCGCCGTAATACAGAGTATTTAGGGCAAAATTACCGCTCCACTCCAACCACCCAGCCGGACTAATAAATCCTCCGATCGAAGATTTCATAACCACCGTTCTCGAGTACTGCCTCCACGGCCGGCCTAAATAGGCCCTGACGCCGCCGCCGGCGGCCGACGAGATTGCGCAGTTGTGGATCGAGATTCCGGTGTTCTGATTCGGATCTGAGCGGCCTTGTGCGGTGATCGTGACCGTATTGTGCGGCGGAGCTCGGGCGATGATGTTGCAGTCTTGGATCACGGCGGCGGCGTTGCCGAAGATGAAATCGACGGTGCCGTAAATGTCGCATTGCTTGTAGAATTGGCGTTCGGAGTAAACGTAGAGAGTGTCTTGAAAGCCTTCGAAACCGCAGCGGTAGAAGACGGAGAGGTCGGAGCCGGACCGGAGCGCCACCGCTTGGCCTTTTGATGCGCCGGCGGTGTTTCTGAAGGTTATGTCGCGTGCGATGAATCCGTCTCCATCAACGGCTGTGATTTTGCCAACGATGATAATTGGTTTATAAAATAAAATGGGGGAGTGGAAATGTAAAAAGTGTGCATGTTAGTCAAATCATGATCATAAATCACAATTTTTTTTTTTTTTTGAGAAAAAATAAATCACAATCTTATGCTTTTCTTTTCTTTTCTTTTTTGTTGACAATTTTCATAGATGATAAATCACAATTCTAGCACTTTTTTTTCTTAGCTTGTTTCAATTTTGATGAATAAATTCAAAATGTTATAATTGTCTCTAGATTTTACTTTCTTTAGAGAGATTATTGAATCTAAATATCACTAGTTACAAATTTAAGTCTATTTTTTAAAAAATTTAGGAACTTGAGAAAGAAAACAAAACAAAAAAAATAAAGTTATATGTTTATTAAAAGAAAAAATTTATGGATTATCTACAAAATGTCAACAAAAGCAATAAATATATTAATGTATAACTATAAATTAAGAAATAATAGATTGTTCCATTATTATTGAGCTCAAAAAAAAAAAAAAAAAAAAATCTTGATAGCCATTAATTTTTTTTTTAAAAAAATCTACTTCTGTATAATAATTTACTTCTTTTTTTAAAAAAGAAAAAAGTAAATATATATAACTATTTATGTACTTAAAAAAAAATAGAGGGAAAGTTCCAAAAATATATTTATTTCTAAAATTTAGTGACTAGTTAAAATATATTTTTTTTAAACAGGAAAAAGAAAAACAACAACAAAAAGAAGACAAACTGAAAAATTAGAACAAACAACTATTAAGATATATCAAAAAATTGTTTTAAAAAAATATATCTAAAAAAAGTAAAATTCCATCTATTGTAAAAGTTGAAGAGAATTAAATGGATTTAATTGAAGTCACTTTCTTGCTTTAGAAGCTAAACTCAACTAATAAATAGATTCTTTATTTATTTTGTTTGATATAATAATATTAGAAAAGGAAATTCGAACCTATAACCTTATATCACTCGGTTACAACAACCAACTAAGTTACTTTATATGTGTCATATTTCCCTAATAATCCATATATTAAATCCCAAAAAAAAAATGGCCCTGTCTCCCTTTCATTTCCCACTAATGATAATTCAAACAAAATGCCACATCAGAATCTTTGATTTGTTTATCCAAAATTATTTCCTATATATAAATCCCCAAGCCATATATTATGAAATCAATTATTGGCCACTTTTTATGTTTACTCTACCTTTTACCATAAAACATCCCTTGTTTTTTTGCAACATCTTTTCTAATTATGAGTAACAACTATAAATCTTATTGGAAATTAATATAAGTGCCAAATAGACCACTCCAATTTGAAATTACTTTATGGTTACATTTATTAAACCCATTCCTTCAACTTTTTGAACTAGCTAGCAATGTGTTTATTTAATCCTTACTATACAAAGGTTAAAAAAGTCCTCAAAATGTTTAGTAGTTGTCATTTTGCTGTTGATAATATATTACACACAAAAATAACAATTAAAATAAATATAATTTTTGCCAACAAAAACAATTTTTCAATTGGACTATAACGTACACTAATGACCAAAAAATTATGAGTTCAAATATTTTATTCTAAATTGTTGTAGTCTCAATAAAGAAATAATAATATTCAAACTTTTTATCATATTAAAAGTCAAAGTTTTTTTTTTTTTTTTTTTTTGAAAATTATTAGAAATGAAGTACAAAATCAAAGCTTTGTATGGTTTAAAAACTAAACAGATCAGATTTAATAGAGATTAAAATTTTCATTTTAAAAAACATAGATTATAAAACTTATTAGAGTGATGTTCAAACTTCTTAATTAATAATTCAATTGGAGTAAAACAAAATATTTTACATCAATCATTAACTGCCATTAAAATTATAGGAGAAATTTGTTTCTAAAGACGCCTAACACGTTTGGTCAAATCCTCAAAAGTGTGCATATAATTCAAAAAGTAATAATTATAATTTATTTATTTAGTATACTCAACGAATTTAATCTTAATAAAATAGTCAAAAGTAGCATAACTCTACTGATATCTTGTACCACCTAATAACTATGAGATTATACGTTCGAATCTCCCATTTTTTAATATTTGTTGTATAAAAAAAAAATCTCAGTAAAGTAATTAAAATACATTGAAAAAAAGTTTTTCTTAAAAAAAATAAAAAAGTATTTCGAAAAAAAGTATTTAAACATAATTATTAGGTTCGGTAAATAAGAAGTCAACTCTAATTAGTAATTAGCATGAAAATCAATTTACATTGTTGATTTTCTCTCGGCCACCGATTAACATTAAATCGAAATTAATAATCCACAAAGCGACATTTTGAATTCTGTCCATAGATTAATGGATAAAAGTCAACTTATGTGACCTTATCAAGGGCATTAGGTACATTTAACCCACTTTTTTGTTTTATTTAAAAATATATATATGATATATTATTCTAAATCATAATTTGTACAAAAAAACATATTCAAACATTAATATTTACGTGTTTTGTCTCCCTTAAATTGAGTAACTTTAGTGACATGTGTAGTGATACATAAATTTTATAAGTTCAATGACACCAACTCTTTTTGATTGAGCAAACTTATCAAAATGGATCATTTTAAGATCCATGCGTTTAATTATAGTAAAAATAAATACTATGAACGATTCTCAATTACACTTAATATGTAATAATTAATATATTTCTATGATCAAGAAGTCATATTTAATTTCTCCAATCTTAAATATTATTATTATATTAAAAAACTCTCTACGGTTGATTATGAATTTCTTTTTTTTAATATTACCTTAATCCTTGTATTTGGAACCACAAAACCTACAAAGATGGACCTAAAGTCTACCGTCCTAAAAAGAAAATTTAATTTAGTTAATCAAAATCTCATTTGATATTCATTTTGTTTTTTATTTTTTGTGTTTGGTTTTATATTATTATTTTTTAGTTTTTCATTTTACAAAACAAAAATTATAAATGTATGATAACTTTTTTTTACTAAAAATTAAAAATATGTTTAATAACTGTTTTTTTTTTTTTTTAATAAATTTAATTTTTTTATATTTAATAAAATAAAATAATTTTAAAATGTTATTAATCTAATAAATCTCAAATTTGCGACTTTAAACTTTGCATGTAGTGTTTTTTTTTCCACTTTTTTAGCGTTTTCTTAAAAAAAAAAAAACTCATTTTTAAATACTACTTTTTTTTTTTAATTTTATAATTCCTTTAAAATTTTAAAAACTAGAAAACGATCAAAAACAAAATACAACGGAGTTCAAAAGATTTCTATTTTGGGAGGTGGTAGGGCAATAGGGACTTTGATTTTCGAAAGAATTTTTAAAGTTGGAAAGTAAAAAAAAAAAAAAACAATTGTTAGTCAGAGTTATTGATACAAAAAATGAACTAAACATGTTTTAATCCTCTATCCTATTATTGTTAAACTTTTTAAACAATAAAATAAATACTTTTTTTTTACATTAATATTGGGAGATGGAGTATTTGGTTACAATTTAAATAATTAATGTTATAAATCTCAAAAAAAGAAAAATTTATATATAATAAAAAAAATTAAGAAATTATATTTATAGTATAAAACTGAAAATAATTGCATATATATCAAAAAAAAATTGAAATTAATCGACTAATTGAGTGTGATTGAGAAATAATAATAATAATAATGTTATATGAATATAAATTAGAGAAGAAAAAATAGAGAGAAAATTACCAACGGTGGCGGATCTAAAAGTGGTGGAGCCGCCGCCGACGCTTCTACTTCCGGTGATGACAGTTGTTCCGATACCATCGCCGACCAACATAACATTCTTACCCTTAATCTCAACATTTTCACTATAAACCCCCGCCTTCACATATATCACAAACCTCCCTCCGCCCTTCGCGGCGGCGACCGCCGCCGCCACCGTCGTAAAATCCCCCGACCCATCCTTCGCCACCACCACGTTCGCCTTCGGAGCCCCCGCCTGCAGCAATTTCCGGTCACCGGGCTTCACCCACGTCGGAAACCCCTCCGCCGTACTCGGCGGCGCAACCCACTCCTCCGCCGCCGGCTTATTCACCCACAGTCCATTACTAATCAGCTTCGAAACATTATTAGCCGTCAAAGTGTAGCCAAAAGCCGAAACCCCAAACTCATCGAACCCGGTTCGACACGTGTCAAGGGCCGTGAGAGCGCCGCTGAGCCAGGTTTGGGCGTCGGTCGAGGAGCATCTGGAGGCGGTCCGGTTGAGCCGGTGTATGATTTGTTCGTAGAGCTCGATGCAGTCGGTCCATGCAGATTTTTCTTGGCCGTTTTGGCACTTTGGGCCGAGGGAGAGCGCGGTTTTGTGAGCCGAGACGGCGTGTTCGAGCGCCGTCTCGACTAGGATTGCGAGGAAGCTGGATTTCGTGGCGATCGGGGACTTATTAGAGGTGGATTTGGCTTTGAGAAAATGCTGGCATGGGGATGGATATGGTGTTTGGCTGCACCAAGTTGTGACTTCGTTTTCAGAATAAGCTACAATGGAAAATGGAAAAATTAAAACGATAACAAGAAGAAGAAATGAAGGGCTTTCTATGGCTGACATTTTTGCCAATGGTTTGGTTTTTGGGGAGCTTTGAGTCCCCTTTTTATAGGGAAAGAAAATAATTCGAGTTTTCAATTTTTGGTTCATGTTCAACTTATTCCGGTTTGGTTTGTTTTGGGGTTCTTTTCTAAAAGATTTTTAAATATGACATCCAAATCATTTTTCTAATACAAATTGGGGAGGATTACAATACCGATTCCAGGAATCGAACTCATGACTATGGAATAGAAATAAATTAACATCAAACTAAATAATCAACCGCATCACCGACCCATTTGGTCTCTCCTAAAGGATTTTAATGATTGTATGGTATGAAGAAATTTAAAATTTAGTTCTCCTAGTTTCAAAATTAGAGTTTAGTTTTTATAATTTAAAAAAGTTAAAATTTAGTTCATATATTTTGAAGAGAATTTAGTCCATATAATTTTACAAAACCTAAAATATTGTTTGTATCATATATATTCGTTGACATATTAAATACATATCGAAAACTCACTATTCGTGTATAAATGATTTTTTGTTGTTATATTAGTCTGTCAACTCATAATTTCACTATTGAAACATAAATAGCTAACCTTCAAATACTTAATTCTCTAACGATTATAAACGACAATGACTATCTTTTAAGTTTTATCCGACAATGTTGACTAACTTCTAATTTTTAAAATCATAAGAACTAAATGCTATATTTCTTCAAAATCATAGGACTAAACTCTAGCTTTTGACATCATACGAACAAACCTTTAACTTTTTTTCAAATCATAAGGATTAAAATAATATTCAACCCTTGTTTTTATTATTATTATAAATGTATTTATTTATTGTTTTATTTGACTTAGGAATGTCTATTTTGAAGTCGTTAAAAAAGTGTAGGAAATTGCATGGTTGTTGTTATTATTTTGAAAATTCAATATGTGCTTGTGACTTGTCTCTATTACTTACTTTGTTTAATTGTGTTTGTTGTTATTATTTTGAAAATTCTAAGAAAAAGATATATGTATATTGTGTGTTAGTCGAGATTTTAAATGTCTATATCGGTCAAAGTAAGCATAATTACTACTTGGCATGTATCTTAATTAGTAAAAGCTTGGAGGTTAACCATATTATATATGTTGACTTTAGTCATCAAACAAGACTTTGATTATGTATTTATTCCATACTTAGTCATTTACATAAAAACCTTTTTATTTATTTATTATTTTTAAAAAAGTTTTCTTAATATTCAAATATGCTTCGTGAAAATATTTAAAATGTGTGTTTATGTAAGTGTTATTATTGTGCGTCTAGTTTTTTTTTTTGTTTTGATAAATTTTAAATTTGGTTTTTATAGTTTGAAGCAAAATAAAATATAATATTTAAAATTTAAAATTTAGTTATATAATTTGTGAAAAGATATAATTTAGTTCTCACAATTATAATAATAAAATTTTAGTCCTCATGAATAAAATGTAAAAAATAGTGTTTGAGAAAGTTTAGTGTGTTTATAATTATGTAGGTGAATAAAATATTTGAAATTAATGATTCATGCACCAATTATGAGATTGTATGATTAGATGATTGATTTGACAAAATATCAAATTATTTACACAAAAATACTTACCTCCACGTATTTTAAATTTTATCAAAAGAAAAACTTACATACACATAAATATATTGAATAAAGTATACTCGAACACGTAGCATAATTAGTGGCACATAAATAAATATGTGGCACCAAATTCTATCACATGTACTTTAATATATTTCCTTGCAATCTTCGAGAAAAAATAGAGTATCATAGA
This sequence comes from Sicyos baderoa, assembly GCA_037832685.1. Lineage (NCBI taxonomy): Eukaryota > Viridiplantae > Streptophyta > Magnoliopsida > Cucurbitales > Cucurbitaceae > Sicyos > Sicyos baderoa. Next base: position 1,992,058 of record JBBMEF010000022.1, on the reverse strand, counting down.
CAATTTTTTTTTATTGAATGACTAATTCTAATTTGTAAAATTTTAGGAATTAAAATCTCTCTTTTTAAATTTTTAAATTTAATTAATTAATTATATTCTTTTTTTTGGAGAACGTTTGATTTAATAAATAATTATTCATGGACATATACTAATATCGCTCAGCAAGCTCATCTTTATATTTAATATTTAATATTAAATAGTAATAGTATTTTGTCTAAAAAAAATAGTAATAGTATTAATTAGTTTATTTCATAAGATTTCGGGATATACTTTCTTATTGAATTAATATTCGTAAGTTGCATGCATGGAGCTTGCAGTCTATATATGACGCATTATTGGATGTGTAAGGTCAATGGCAAAGTCTTTTCTAGCCAACTAATAAATGGATATAATTGTCGATAATTATCTTATATTAAATTTATTTTATTTATTAGTTTTATGATAACTATATATGTATTGGAAATAATATATATTTTTTGAATTTAGTGGGGAATATTCAACTATGAGAAAGAAAAAATATTGCTTTTAGATGCGGTAGGTTTATATATATATATATAGATAGATATATATATATATAATAGCAAACTAAGGGCGGTTCGATTACTACGGGTCTGACTTAAATCGAAAAAACCAGCTTTCATTTATTTGAATTTGATATTTTTATTTTTGAGCAATTTGAGTAAGAATTTTTTTTTTTTTTTAAGTATCGACCGGGATTACAAATACTAATTAGAAGGATTGAATCCGTAATAGTGGAGTGAAAATAGATTAAGAACAAATCATATAACCAATTGCAACCGCTCATATATGTCACTTTCGGATTAAATTTTTTTTTGTTAGTTGAAACTGAAATTGACCCATTTACTATTGAAAAATATACTGATTTCACTACTCAATATCATTATTAGTATTTTAGTACATTTCACTACTTATTTAAAGTTTATAACTCAAAATGATTAAAAAAGAATAATAAAGATAAATATTATGTTGAAAATAAATATTCAAGGTTAATTTTAGTAACCATTTTAGTTTTTTTATTTAGAGATTTCAAAAATTAAGTTTGTTTTATTTCTTTCTTTTTTAGGTTCAGTAATAGAAAAGAGATTAAATTCCTTTTTAAATTCAAAGAAAATAGATAACTTCATGATATTTTGGCCTATAAATATACAATAATGTTGTAATTGGCGTTTGTTTTCTTATTTTACTTAATGATTTTCCTTTTCAAATAAGCATAAATCTGAATTAAATTCTAAAAATAAAAACAGTTTTTTTTTTTACTTTTTTTAGTTTCCAGAATATGAGTAAATTTTTTAATTAGTAAGTGAAAAATAGATACCAAACTACCAAAATCTGAGAGTGGAAATAATATTAATACTTTAAAAAAAAATCAAAAGTTATCAAATCAATCTTTAAAATCTTGATCATAAGTTTCATTTTTTAATTTAATAATATATCATTGGAGTATGAGTTAGAATTCATAACATTTTAATTATGAGTATATATTTATATGAGTTGAATTATGGGGAATTTGCATGTATATTATAATAAGATAAAAAAAATTGAGTAAATAGCAACTTTTTGAAAATATTTGCAA